>JAKCPI010000644.1:0-20882 GCA_023213315.1 Euborellia annulipes
CCCCCTGAGTCCAAATTTGATGAAATTTGGAATTTAAGGTCAAAATAGAATAGAAAAGACTATGATGAACTCAAAATGTTCCCGGGCCCACCTATTTTTGAGTTTTTCATAACTTGGACCCCGTGAGTCCAAATGTGAAGAAATTTGGAATTTAAGGTCAAAATAGAATAGAAAAGACTAGGATGAACTCAAAATGATCCCGGGTCCACCTATTTTTTAGTTTTTCAGAACTTGAATCTTGCAAGTCGAATTTTGATGAAATTCGGACTATAAGCCATGAGTAGAATTTAAAAGACTATTTTAAACTCAAAAAGATCTCTTGCCTTCGGCGAGCTCTGCAGAATTTTAAATTTTCAAATTTCCCTCTTTTTCCTGCACATCTCTGACTATAGCAAATCAGCAAGAGAGTTTTCAAAGGCTACATACACCGGAAATGAATGGCTAGCGCTTTACATATAGAAATTATAATTAAATTACTTACCTTTGTTCAGGGGCCCATATCTTGAGGGTACGTGGATGGCGACCACGAGCTGCCCGAGCTGGGAAAGGCAGTCCTTCAGTTCTTTTAATTTCTGTCTCTTCCTTTCTCTTTTCAACAGGCGTCAGACCGTGCGACGGGCCGGCCTCTCCTATTTCTTCCGGTCGTAAAAACTCAGGATGGGGTTGGGGGAAAGAGTCAGGTCCGCCGATCTCGCATCGCAGGACAAGGCGAGGAGAGAAGAAGAAGAAGAAGAAATAAATTACTTACCTAAATTATCTGAACATCTAATTTGTTGACATCAATTGTTTACCTGGCAGAAGGACGCAGTACGATGTTTTTAATTAAGTTCAAACAAGGGTGATTGAATTCTAAAAATCTGGTGTGACTTTGTGCACAGCACACAACTTTCTCTTACCCTCGGCAATCGAAAGTTGTGTACTGTGCTTGGCACACCAGATTTTTTGTGTCGGCATGTATTTAATGATAGTTCCGACAGTACGGTACATTCGATTTTCAAGATGTAAATTTTTTTTTTTTTTTAATATAAAACATTCACACTTTTTTCTCATTCACATTCACATTCACACTCACATTCACACACACATTCACACAGTCTTTTGACTTAGGCCATATACGACTTTGTTAATAACCGTTAATATATTGGGTTGGGATTTTTCTAAGCCATTTGGTATCCAAATGGCTTAAATAAAATCATCAGACTGCCTGGGGTCCGAACCCGCGACGCACAGTGGGCTGAAATCGAAAAAAAGCGGCCATAATTATCTTTTTTTGGGCGGATTTTTACAAAATTAAAACTATACATACAGAATCATATGTTCTTCTATACCCTTCAATATTTTCATATTTTACGGAAAGGGGTTGAAATTACCCCTTGACAAAGTTGAAAAAAAAATTATGATGTGTGAAATATAAAATAAAACTTATGTCAAAAAATCAAAAAAAATATGCGTTTTACAAAAATGACATTTATTTTTACAAAAAACATACATGGGGTGAACTACCCCTTACTGAAGGGAGCAAAAAAATATTTTTTTTTTGATAATTACAAGCAATATGTCTTTATATACATTTTAATGGATGCTGATTCCAAAGATGTCATCTATTTTTACTAAAAACATACATGGGGTGAACTACCCCTTACTCAAGGTGTTAAAAAAAATTTTGCTCTGATAATTACAAGCAATATGTCTTTATATACATTTTAAAGGTCACTGGTTACAAAAATGTCATTTATTTTTACAAAATATATAGATAGGGTGAACTACCCCTTACTGAAGGGAGCAACAAAATATTTTTTTTTTTTGCAATTACAAGCAATATGTTTTTATATATATTTTAAAGGTCACTCGTTACAAATATGTCATTTATTTTTACAAAATATATAGATGGGGTAAACTACCCCTTACTCAAAGGGTCAAAAAATAATTTTTTTGATATAAGCTTATACAAGCAATACGTCTTTATATACATTTTAATGGATTGCTGATTACAAAGATGACTTATTTTCTCTTCCCTCAACATTGGGGGGTTTGGGGGGAGGGGGCTCGAGCCTCTTGGGCCCCTTGGAGTCAGCTTCTATGTCTCGGTCATTATACTTAAATAAAAATTATTTGCTAAAAAATAAATATCAATTAAAACTTTAAAATTTTGCGCCGAAGTCGAGCAATTGCAAAATTTCCAAACAGTGAGCAAGAATAAATTTGATGCATTTGATCATCGAAGGCTTATAAGGGGGTCCAGGGGGGCTTTACCACTTGTATACAAAAATAATATAGTTATTTCAATAATATTAATAAGAATATGAACAAGAAAAGATACAATTTTCAAATATTGGATATTCCCTTTTAATAGATTATTTTTTCAAAAGATTACAAAATTTGAGGCCCCCCTTCAAATTTTATGGTCATTCTAATAATAGCCTGATTTTATTTTGTCCGTCAGCCCTTTGTCACGTTTCAATACTATCTGTAAAGCAGAGAGAAGTTCAATTGGTTTGACGGAAATCACTTGTTTTTCTGCCGATTTAATTATAAAAAAATTAATAAAAATTCGGCGGGCAAATTCGGGCAAAAAGTTTCGATGCAATCATGTTCTACATGTATTCTAGTTTCAGGATCTATTGAGTTTGTTAGGGATCCGCATGGATCCCATATACTTTTTTGAAATTGAAAAAAATTTATATTGCTTTTTTTTTACTTACAAAAAAAATTTATTTAAAAATAAATAATTGAAATACAAGAAAAACAAAAATATTTTCAGAAAGAAGATTAATTTATCTATGATTCAAAAAAAAATTCATTAAAATTGGATCAATATTAATACATGAAAAAAATTCCTGAATATCGACTTAAAACGCAAAGAAAAGTTAGTAAGTTTTCTTGCCCACTTTGGCGCTCTATAACTCGGGTTTGGGTTGGGTAAAAAAAAAATGAATTATTGTACTGAGGTCCACATATAGTCTATTATTGGTGTGCAAAACGTTGTTTTTATATTTTGAAGTTCATTTTTTCGAATTATGGCCGCTTTTTTCCTATTTCAGCCCACTGTGCGACGTTTGGTATATGAGGTTAGCACGCTAACCTCTACACCAAGCCCCGAGCGCGATGTAAAATTTATAAGTATGGGATAATATTTATATTTTGTTACCATGGCAACCATTTCTCCTATCTTTTCTATGGAGTACAAGAGTAAAGTGGTCTTCAGAAGATTTCATTGACAAAATGAGAATATACATTTTAAAGAGCATCTAAAAAATAATTCATTTTTGAATTTAAAATAAATCGTTGGAGCAAATTTAGAGAAAGTAAAAAAAAAAAAACTCAAAAATCTTTGGCCGACTTTGTTCAAAAGCTTTGTGTCACGTCCCATGGGGGGTGCCTAACTTAAATATAAAATTTTAACCTCCTAGCTCTTTTCGTTCTTGAGATATTTTGTTCACAGACACACACACACACACACACACACACACAGACAGACAGACCGTGTCGCGAAAACCACTTTTTTTGTATTCAGGAGACCTCAAAACGTGTATAATATACACGTTTTGAGGTATATTTGAGGTATATTGAGATATACACTGTATATCCATCAAAATCTCGACATCGAATATTTGACATGACCGCAATACTTTCTCTCTCTATATATTTCATATATAGGGTAAGAGAAAGTAAAAAATATAGCTGAGATGTTATATTAATAAAAGGGTAGAAAATGAGAGTTTAATTCACACAGCTGACGTTTCGGTTCCGTGTTTGAACCCCACTGTACCGAAACGTCAGCTCTATGAATTAAAGAAAAAAACCTTAGCTTCATCTCTCATTTTCTACCCTCTTATTAAAAATAATTATTTAGATTCAAGTTTAGTTTAATTTTTTTAAATTCACTTTCACCGACTAGATGACGTCAACTAAACATTCAAAGTGGGAGGTAAAAAAAAAAAAATCTGGTGTGACTGGCGCACAGCACACAACTTTCTCTTACCTTCGGTAATCGAAAGTTGTGTTCTGTGCTTGTCACACCAGATTTTTTGTGTCGACATGTATTTAGTTCCCGGCAGTAGGGAATATTTGAATTCAGATGTAAAATTTATAAGTATGGGAAAATATTTATATTTTGTTACCATGGCAACCATTTCTCCTATCCTTCCTATGAAGCACAAGAGTAAAGTGTGCTTCAAACAATTTTGAGGGCAAAACGAGAATATACATTTGAAAGAGCATCTAAAAAATAATTGATTTTTGAATTTTAATCAAAATCGTTAGAGCGAATTTTGAGAAAATCGAAAAAAACTGAAAAAGTACATCAGTAAAGTACTAGTACTCTTTGGCCGATTTTGATTAAAAGCTTATTTTTCCGGTCCCGGGGGCTGTTTAACTTAAATATAAAATTTCAGCCTCCTAGCTCAATTCCTTCATGCTTAAAAGTGAACACAGACACACCCACACACACACAGACAGACAGACAGACCATGTCGCGAAAACCACTTTTTTGGATTCAGGGGACCTCAAAACGTGAAGATCCATCAAAATCTCGACATCGAATTTTTGACATGAATCCAATACTTTCTCTCTATATATATATTACATATATACATAGGTAAGAGAAAGTAAAAACATCTCAGCATTCAGTCTGTCGTGTGTCATATTGAAAATACATAATAGCTTGAAATGCTCCAAATCATTATTTAAAAATCATTTTTTTTTTTTTTTTTTTTTTTTTTTGATTAATGACGATTAGTTTGCTCATTTATCTCGTCTCTTCCTTCTTCCACCCACCCACTTGAGATCATTAATTAAAACTTGAAAAAAAAAAAAAAAAAAAACTGTCAACGAAATAAATTTAATTATACTATGCGCGTTGAGATTGAAATGTTTTAAAAGAGAGAGAGAGAAATTTTCTCCCTCTCTGATTCGTACACCAACATGTGCCTCAGATCTTTATTCCACTCATCAACATAATTAACCCCCCACCCCCCGCGTTGATTTCCCTCCCACCACCACCAACACATCCTAAGATAATAATTATGAGAAGAGGGTAGAAATTAACGCTATTTTTATTATTTTCTCTTACCTATATAGTTTTTAATTAAAGACCACATTTTGTATTAATTATTTATTAAAAATATAAATACTATACAACGTTTCGACTATTTATTCTGCAGTCGTCCTTAAGTCCTGTGCTCTTGCTATGCGAATTAACGCCCTGGGGCCTTGATGTAGTGGTTAGCCTGCTGGCCATTTGTAGCAAGGATCGCGGGTCCCTATCCCGTCCCGGGCGACAAAATTTATTTCAATTGACTTGGATACCAATCTAGGGTCTAAATGGTCTCCGATTAAAAAAAAAGTGAAATAACCTATGGGGCACTTAGGAGAGCATTTTATAAGCAATGAAGTTAGCAACATATAGATGGGATGATAGTATATGTTTCTAGCCTCATTGCATATAAAATGTTACTAACTTCACGAAGGTGTCTTTTGAGGTTAGTTCGCCTATTTAATACAAAATATGCTCTATAATTAAAAACTCCAATAATAATAAGAATAGGCCTACTTGATTTTAGAATCAAAGTTTGATTTTGATACATTATTCAATTGAAACTATTATTAAACTACACTGCGCTGGGCTTGCGCCTAGGTCACCCCCTGAGGCTCCCTTAATCGCAATATGTCATGTCATGTCTCAAGGACATGACACCTCCCCGGGCTTTTCCATATAAATATTTAAAAAGAGCTCCAAGGATTAAACAATCTCTTTGATAGAAATAATGATGTTTGTAGAAAGACAATAATAAAGACATCTGAGTTCTTTCTGGCCAAATTAATTTACTCGAGATAAAAGTGACATTAATGATGGATACACATCATAAGAATATTATTAAGTTAATTAAAAAAAAAAATGTTTTTTTTATGTGCCATATGTTTCTCCACTACTTTTCTTTTTTGTTTTCTTACAATACCTGACAACTTATTGTTTTTTTCAAGAACTAACGAAAATAATATTTTCAATATTTCGGCAAACGGAAATTTAATTAACCTCAAAAGGGTTTAAAGGTCATAATGCGTCCTCGACATAGAGTTTTCTAGAGGTAGACACGTGCCCGCATAACGTGGTTCTTCTAAAAATGGTAGAGAAAATTCAATAACAACCCCTTCCTTAGTATCAACAACAACCTAATTAGAAATTAGGATAGGGCCATGGAATACAAAAGAAATTTTATTTAAAGATAATGAAAATGAAAAATCCAATAATCTGATGAAATATTGAAGAGAGGAATTTAATCCTTGACTCTGTCTGTATTATTAATCCTTATCAAGACCAAGAATAGCGTTGACAAGGTACAACATTTCAAAAGTGTTTTTATTACTGTTGAATTTATGCTAACAATTAGCATGATTAATTCAAGGAAAAGATGCAGAAAAAGGAAGGAGGTGGAGACGTGTTAGTTGCCATGAATAGATGGGATTGGGAGGAGATCAAGTCTAAGCTTGCATCGTTCTTATCTCTCTACTCTATAATTAGGTGTGATTTGCCCTCTAGACTTCTAATCTAATTAACTCAACGAATCAAACATCTTTCTTCCTTTAAAACCCAACATTTAACACTTTGGAATTCCGCTCAGTCGTAAACATAAATCAAAATGTATTAATATTTATTTATTTTCTTTTATAACGATTATATTACTATTATTAATTCACTGAATATTGAAGAATAAATCAAAGTTGCTTGTTGGATAATCAATTCAATAAAGATATCCGGTTTATATTTATGGGAAATAATTTTATTTATTAGCAGCTAAAGTCTAACTGGAAATTAAAAACAAATGATATTTCAATCTTCCTTGAGGTGCGTTATTTGCAAATGACGGGCATTCTAGAACAGGGGTCACCAAACCTTTTAGATTCAGTGAATACTATAAAAGACTGACTATTCTTCTTTCCTAGCCTTATTCCCGCATAGCATGGGTTTTTGGCGACCGGAAGAAATAGAGAAAGCAGGGCCGTTGCACGGCCTGACGTCTGTTGAAAATTTAGAAGGAAGAGACAGACTTGTAAAGAACAGAAGGACTGCAAGTCGCAGCTTGGGTAGCTCGTGATCGCCATCTACATTAGGGTTGGTGGAATCGATTTCTATTTTAGTCGATTTTTTTCAAAATCGATTATTTGGTTTCGATTTTAAAATCGACTAATCGAAAATGGATTCAGCCTCCGAATCTACCAACCCTAATCCATGGACCCACAAGATGTTGGCCTCTGAGCAATCAAAAAGACAGTGAATATATATCTAAATTCATGACCTAAGATGGAGACGACAAAAAAGGGCGATACCAAGCGTGGCGGAACCCAGGATGGGCGGCCTCGAGGTACCAGCGTGTGCAACGTCACATACATGTTTAACATCAGTACATTCAAAATTAGCTGGTAGTTTTTTCTACTATGAAAGCTTTTCCCTTGAAAATGGTTGTGTTGAAAAAGAGAAACGTAAACGGGTCTTATTACTTTCCAAGTTTTATAAGAAGAATCTAATTAAAAAAAAAATTCATCAAGATAAATTTAATTAGCCAATAAGGAAGACGAAACAAGGCTCGTGCCAAATAGAAAAAAAAATTTTATTTAAATTTTTTTTTTTTGAAACTTGTTTGAAGAACGAACGATCAGTGTGATGATTGGCAGTCAACGAAAAAAAAACGAGTTTCTACAGCGATGATGATTAAACAACGTTTCGATTTAGCTAAGAGTGAGAGAGAGTGATTAAATTCTGAAGGTATTTTTTTTTTTTGTTTTTTTTTTTATTCTTTTAAAAATTAAATAAAAATTGATTCGAATATGTTGATCAACAATTTGACATTCATCCGTTGCAAAACTAGATCTATTTATTTCCAACTTTTGTTGGAGAATCGAAATCATTTAAATTGAGTACAATGATTCGCATAATAATAGTTCAGAGTCATTGATAAGGAACTTAAAAATTAATTTCCAAAATGATAGTTAACTATTAGCGAGAAGCAGAGGCACTCTACAATCATTTGAGAGAATTTTTTATATTTTTTTCACCCAAATAGGAACCGCACAGAAATACTTTCTTTAATCATGTATCACTTTCTTCCCCTTAATTGATACAAATAAAATACTCGGTTATGTGTTTCAAGTTATTTATTAACTATGAATCAACTTTTATACGTCATCATCACAGGGGATTTCTCTACTTGTGAAGATGACACCGCAGTGTCGGAAATACGTATTTTTTTATTTAGGTTGGGGCTACTCGGCTATCCTTCACAATACCATAAGTCTTCTACATATAAAATTACAAAATATAGACACAAAATAGAAACAATACAATTACAATAATAAAAAAAAATGAAGTGTTGATAAATAAATAACTTGAAACAAATAGCTGAGTCTTTTATTTGTGTATGTATGTTTCAACGAGATTTAAAATTTTCCACTTGTAGTATTTACAAAAACTTTAACTTAAAAAAAAAACTTGAAAATTGTTTAAGCTTATCAGTTTATTTATTAAAGAGATTTAATTTTTAGCAGTTAATTGTCTTTTATTGTTTTTAAAGAAGACCCAATAGTTTTCAAAGGGAAAATTTTCAAAATTTTTTGGGTATTTTGTGACTCGAACTAATGATTTAAGAGTGTAAAATTTCATTTCGAAATTCCAACAAGAAGATAATTTTAATTTCTACTGACAGACGGACATTTTCTAATTAGTATATAACATACATTTTTGTATACTATTTGACGCTATATAAAAAAAAGAATAACTTATTAGACAACTCCATATGTTTAAAGCAAATAAAAATTTTATTCACCTAGTATGTCAAATAAAATTAAAATAAACATTTGTTTTATTAACTCTTTTAATAATAAGAAAATATTTTTGTTGTCTATGAAAATATCGTCTCATAAATTTGAGGTTGTTTCCTCTTTTTGGAAGTCAAAAGCGAAAGAGAGAGAGAGAGATGATAATTTATGCTTATATGAAATTAATAACAATAACGTTGTTTCTTTTTTTTAGTTATGAAATTTTAATTGGGCTGTAAATTTTATATGTTATAGTGTATTTAAATGAGAAGGATTTACATTAATTGGTGACACTATCTATAGGATGGTCCAAAATCTACTTTACGTTTGAATACAATCTCGAGTTTCTTTATTTATTTATTAAAATTATGTAATCTGATAACATGGTCAAATTTTAAAAATCTGGTGTGACTGGCCGAACAGCAGACGAAATTTTTTTTTTGAAATGGGTGCATAAGACCTATAATGACCAGTGGTCAAGTGTAGCCGGGAAGAATATATTAAAAAAAGAAAAAAGGAGAAGCACAAAAGGGGAACTCAACTGCAGGAACTGAGAAGATGCCTGTTGAGGTTAGACTTGAAGATTGTAAGTTTTGGGAAGATAGACGCAGGGAGCTTGTTCCAATCGCGGTAGGTCATGAAGACAAAGGAAGATTGAAATTGACTAGTTCTATTAGTCGTGAGTTGGACAGCATAGGGATGCTGGGACGAAATTCTCTTATCTTCGGTAATTGAAAGTTGTGTGCTGTGCTTGCCACACCAGATTTTTTGTGTATACATATACTTTGTTTCCGCCGATATATTAGAATTCAATTTATAAATTTGGGAAAATATTTATCCATAGTAACTATTCCTGCTATCTTTCTTGTGGAGTACTTGAGTAAAGTGTACTTCAAACAATTTCAAAGGTAAAATGAGAATATACATTTTAAAGAGCATCTAAAAAATAATTGATTTATGAAATTTAATCAAAATAGTTTGAGAGAATTTTGAGAAAATCACAAAAAACTAAAAAGTTCATCAGTAAAGTACTAGTACCTTTTGGTCAATTTTGTTCAAAAGCTTCGGGTTATGATCCAGGGGGATACCTAACTTAAATCTAAAATTCCAACCACATAGCTCTTTTCGTTCTTGAGATATTTCGTTCACAGACACATAGACGGCACCCACTTTGGAATCTCAAAACATGTATTTCCATCAAAATCTCGACATCGAATTTTTTACATGAAATAAATACAGTAGGTCCGGGGTTTGCTTCCTGCCACGATTATAAAGAATTATAAACAAATTAAATATTTTCTGCCGAATTTTATTTATTTCCAGTAAGTTTCGCTACACCCGGTTAATACATGACTAAAAATAAACACAAACCGTGTGTTGTGTGTTTTATGCACGATAATATTTTTCAACAATAAATTATCTTTTATTGCTTTTGAGTAGGCTATTTTTAGAGAAATTAGTGATTATTTATTAGCAAATTTGGTACGAGGCAAGGATTTATTCTCCAACTCCGTCATACATATAAGCTGCTATAATTTATTCTTAAATGATTAAACGAGATCAAATATTTCAATAAATTTAAAAAAAAAAAAAAGTTATTTATAAACTTACGAAAATATTTTATGCGATTTAATAAATTTTAAAGGCGTATTTACATCAAAATTTTAATCATGCCCGTGCGTATGTGTGTATGTTTGCCTATGTCTTAGGGGCTCGCTCAAGCTGTACAGCGGAAGCTGCTATCTACTGTATCTCTTTTTGTATTGGCCGGTTGAATTGTTTTGTTTTTGTTTAATTTATGATTATATATAATCTATTTGTATTGGCAGGGCTTTCCCGATTGGCTGATTTATAATTTAATTATAAATGAGTTACGGAGAGAGATGAGCTCCAATCAGGCTATGTTTTAAACCTTTTTGTATCTGTACTGATGATCCAAGGAAGTTTATTTTATTTTATGGCGTTTTTTACTTTTCTTGACTATATGATGCGTCCGAAATATTCAGAGAAATTTTGTTTAATAATTAAATAAACAGTGGGAAGAAAAAATAGGATTTATTATATATTTCCAATTTATTAAAAAATACTAGTAATTATTTAAGGTGCCATTTATCGGCTGTTGACATTTAATTTCTATAGATTCGTAGCAACAAATAAAAATCGGTGTGACTGGCGCACAGCACACAACTTTCTCTTACCTTCGGTAATCGAAAGTTGTGTACTGTGCTTGTCACACCAGATTTTTTGTGTCTACATATATTTAGTTCCCGACAGTACGGAACATATGAATTCAGATGTAAAATTTATAAGTATGGGAAAATATTTATATTTTGTTACTATGGCAACCATTTCTCCTATCTTCCCTATGAAATACAGGAGTAAAGTGGTCTTCAGAAGATTTCAATTGCAAAATGAGAATATACATTTGAAAGAGCATCTGAAAAATAATTGATTTTTGAATTTTAAAAAAAATCGTTGGAGCAAATTTTGAGAAAATCGAAAAAAAAACTGAAAAAGTGCATCAGTAAAGTACTAGTACTCTTTGGCCGATTTTGATTAAAAGCTTATTTTTCCGGTCCCGGGGGGTGTTTAACTTAAATATAAAATTTCAGCCTCATAGCTCAATTCCTTCATCCTTAAAATTGAACACACACCCACCCACCCACCCACCCACCCACAGACAGACCATGTCGCGAAAACCACTTTTTTGGATTCGGGGACCTCAAAACGTGAAGATCCATCAAAATCTCGACATCGAATTTTTGACATGAATCCAATACTTTCTCTCTATATATATATTACATATATACATAGGTAAGAGAAAGTAAAAAGCATCCACTTTATATAAAAAAAAAATCTGGTGTGAATGGTCGTACAGCACACAATTTTCTCTTGCCATCGGAAAATTGTGTTCAGAGCTGTCACAACAGATTTTTTTATGTCGAAATATATTTAGATTTCTACAGTAGTCCCTAGTATTCAAGATGTAAAATTTATAATCCTGGAAAAATATTTATATTTTGTTACCATAGCAACCATATCTCCTATCTTTCCTATGACGTACAAGTGTAAAGTGTGCTTCAAACACTTTTGAGAGCAAAATGAGAATATACATTTTAAAGAGCATCTAAAAAATAATTAATTTTTGAATTTTAATCAAAGCATCGCTAGAGCCAATTTTGAGAAAATAAAAAAAATAAAAACTGACATGAATCCAAAACTTTCTCTATATATATTAATATATTACATAATATAGGTAAAAGAAAGTAATATCTTATGACATTGGCGTAGCCAGAAATTTTTGACGGGGGGATCAAGAAATTTTTTTCAAAAATTTAAGATTACTTCAGGGTAATTTATGAATCATTTTGGCCTGTTTTTTTAGCTAAAGTAAATTATTATATTTTACTTTCTCTTACCCTATATGAAATATAATTTGTATTAAATATCTATTCATGGCTTGGGTTCCATGGGTGGGGGGGGGGTTTGAACCCCAAACCCCCCTGGCAACGCCTATGTCTTATGGACCTATCACACACCATTATACATTAAGTAAAATTGACCACTCTGAATATTTGCATAATTTTTCTCACACATTTGAATTTTATAAATTAGAATTTGAAATGCTAATTTGACAAAAAAATTATAAATATTTAAAAAAAAAAGAAAAACATCTGGTTGAGGAAGTTGACCTTTGACCTATCAAATGTTGTTGTGTCCACTCTTGACTTATCCCGTAAAGAGCGCCTCGGGTAGAGAGAGAGAGACTGAACCGAAAGTTTGCATAATTATGTATTAATGAATTGCATATGAATGCAAGGTGCGAGAGATAGGGTTCGATCCTCGGAGGGGAACCCTCAGGGATGAACACCAAAAAAGATTTTGCTTCACACAACCATTCGAGCAAAAATTTTGTATTCCATTAAAATTTAATTTAATCTGTACAGACAAAATCGTTAATTTATTTTAATTACAAAATGAAATTATTTTTCCTTTTTTTTTTCAATGATTTTTTTGCCATTTACCCAACCACTCAGGCTAAATGGTTCTATCATTTATGTTAATTTAAATTTGAATTCATTAATATTAAAAAAAAAGGTCTGAAATTGGATTTCTTCTGCATCAACGCAAAGAGTGATTAAAATGCAAATTATTAGCTATACTCTAAATCATTTGACAAGTAAATTATTATTTTATTTACAACATTATATGTATGAACCGTTTAGAAGCCAAACTGTTTAAATCCACTCTTTCGAGCTTTTAAACAAATTCGGGCAAAGAATATTAGTACTTTACTTATACACTTTTTTTAAGTTTTTCAGATTTTTTCAAAATTCGCTCGAAAGATTTTGAGTATAATTCAAAAGTCAATTATTTATTAGATGCTCTTTAAAATGTATATTCTCATTTTACTCTCAAAATTGTTTGAAGACCACTTTACTTTTGTACTCCATCGAAAAGATAGGAGAAATGGTTGCCATGGCAACAAAATATAAATATTTTCCTCTACACTGAAAAAAAAAACCTTGTAAATTCAATGGAAATCCCTTCAATTCATTCCGAAACCGTAATGAAAATGCGTCAATGAGGTTTCTCGTCAATTCAATGGGATACCTTGTTAAAACGAAATTGAAGGTGCATCTTATAATTTCAAAAGGTTTTCCTGTTGAAAAAAACTGACAAGATTTCCTTTAAATTTAAAAGGAAATTTTGTTAAAACGAAGTTGACCGTATTTACCGTAAATTTTAAAGGAATTTTTGTTGAAACGAAATTGACAGGATTTCCTGTAAATTTTAAAGGAAATTTTGTTGAAACCAAATTGACAGGATTTCCTGTAATTTTTAAAGGATATTTTGTCAAAACTAAATTTACTGGATTTCTTGTAATTTTAAAATGATTTTTCATTTAGTTTTAAATTGAATTTATTTCAATCTGCTACAGCTACACTCGACGGAACACAGGTTTTTGGCGTGTTGATTAATTTAAGAGATTTTTTAATTATTTATTTTCCAAATATATTTTTAATTTTTCTCAGGTCAAAGATATGCATTATTGTTTTACGAATGACATGAGAAAAATCAAACATATATTTAAAAAATAATTAAAAAATTTTTTAATTAATCAACACGCCAAAATCCTGTGTTCCGACGAGCTGTGGCAGATTGAAATAAATTCAAGTTACAATGATTTTTTTGTCAAAAACAATTTGACAGGATTTCTTATAATTTTAAAAGGATTCTTTGTATAAAGGAAATTATGTAAAAAAATCAAATTTACAAAATTATAACAAAAAAAATGTTTTTTTATTTTACGAGTTAATTACAAAAAAATTACAATTCAGTTGTAATGTACACCAAACTTATATAAATAAATACTTTTGAAATGAATTATCAAGATGTCTTATTTTATAAATAGGCCTATTAATAAGTTTTGAAACATATTAAAATATCAAAAATATGTATTTATTTTTAGATAATATGAAAAAAAAAATAGAAATGTCATTTTCAGAACCATAGGATGAATTGTTCATTTGTAGATGCTGAATCTTCGATTTTGTATTCTGAAAAAAAAAAGTTTGTTTTTTAATTCTACCAAAATTTGTTTATATTCTAAATTTTTAACTTGTTGAGGTCGGCCTGACCAAGAGAGCGAGAAGCCCTCTTGGGCTAAGGTATTGTATTCGGTTCTTTTGTCACTTGAAAATAAGGAATTTTATCTGAAAGAACCCTTTTCCCACTAATGTCAATGGCCGAAAGCCTAAAACGTATGCAAGAGTTTTTTATTCAAAAAAAATAAATTGTATAAACACTAGATAATATTTTGAAACATTTTACATTTTGTTTTATAACATTATATTTACCTTTTAATGTATGAAACAGACCTTCTAAATCCCACTCAATTAGAATGTGATATAATTTTAAATAGTATTCATTGAAGTTCTGCAAGTCAAGCACAAAATTTATTATAAATAATATATTAAAAGAAAATCATAATATATTTTGTAGACGTACCTTGGTTTTTTGCCATAATATGTAAGAAAAAAAAACAGGACACAAAGAAAATTTTGTTAGACGTGCCGTGAATAAAAAAAAAAAAGTACAAATATTTTTCAAAATTAAAAAAGTATATATGATAGAAGATATCAACTCGGATTTCAAATATTCAAAGAATGAATCTGGAAAAGAAATGTAGTCTAGTCAACTCAAGCTAGTCATACTGTCTGTTAAGAGAGAATGACGAGCTTTGAGTTAGAGAGGAAGCAATGGGTAGGTAGGTAGGTATGGAGGGAGTTGCCTTTTTCTCAGGTAAAATAAGAATTTAAAGGTTTTTACTGTCAAATTTAAAGGAAACCTTGTCAATTTTACAGGATTTCTTTTTGAATTAGAACTCGATGAAATTTCCTGTAAAAATAAAAGGAAATTTTTTCTTTTTTACGGTATGAGTTTGTCATATAGAACTTGAGGCGATTTCTTGTAAAAATGAAAGGAAAATTTGTTAATTTTATGGGAAGGTTTGTTGAAAATTTTTAAAGGGATTTCACTTTAAATTTACAAGGTCGGTTTTTTTTCAGTGTACTTATAAATTTTACATCTTGAAATTCTAATGTACCGTACTGTCGGAAACTAAATACATGTCGACACGAGAAATCAGATTTTTTGCATTATATTCGCTTTTATTACTAATACTTTTATTTTACCAACTTTTATTATTAAAATGCTCCGTAATTAAAATTTGTTATTCATCCCTTTGTATTAATTATTAATGGTGGATTTAATTTAAATACGACGAGGATGCTGGCTGGACCTCTGTTTTTGACAAGGCAAATTTTTTTATTCCCCTCTCTTTTTGTTACGAGAGAGAAATAAATATTTTGAGTATGTAATCCGTAAAAAATTCTCCCGATTCGTTCACCTTACTCCTTTTTACTTTCTCTTACCTATGTATATATGTAATATAGTATATATAGAGAGAAAGTATTGAATTCATGTCAAAAATTCGATGTCGAGATTTTGATGGATCTTCACGTTTTGAGGTCCCCTGAATCAAAAAAAGTGGTTTTCGCGACATGGTCTGTCTGTGTGTGGGTGGGTGGGTGGGTGGGTGGGTGTGTGTCAAATTTTAAGCATGAAGGAATTGAGCTATGAGGTTGAAATTTTATATTTAAGTTAAACATCCCCCGGGACCGGAAAAATAAGCTTTTAAACAAAATCGGCCAAAGAGTACTAGTACTTTACTGATGTACTTTTTCAGTTTTTTTCGATTTTCTCAAAATTCGCTCTAACGATTTTGATTAAAATTCAAAAATCATTTATTTTTTAGATGCTCTTTCAAATGTATATTCTCGTTTTGCCCTCAAAATTGTTTGAAGCACACTTTACTCTTGTGCTTCATAGGAAAGATAGGAGAAATGGTTGTCATGGTAACAAAATATAAATATTTTGCCATACTTATAAATGTTACATCCAGGGGGGTCAAACTCGGTTTGTTTATATTTTTTCCATTTCAAGAGAGTGACGTCATGGAGCTCCTCCTTTTGTAAAAAATCGTTCGAAACAAACAATTTATAAAAATTTATACACGGCATATTATTAATAAAGCAGTATAAATACCACGGTCTAAATTAGTTTACTCCGAAACTATACAATTTGCAAATAAAACAAAATGAATGTGAACTAGGTTATAAACAGTCAACAAAGCTGCCAAATAGAAAAGTATAAGCAAGGAGGAGCTTCATGACGTGGACCAATCAAAAACTGTGACCTGAAAATTGTTTGTTTACTAGTTTCTGGCCAACCTGTGTATTTAAAGACCTTGGTTACATCTTGAATTCAATTGTACCCTACTGTCGGAAACTAAATACATTTAGACACAAAAAATCTGGTGTGACAAGCACAGAACACAACTTTCGATTACCGAAGGTAAGAGAAAGTTGTGTGCTGTGCGCCAGTCACACCAGATTTTTGTTTATTGCACGCCTACTTACACGTGCTTCTTAAGTTCTATTCATTTAAGATAAATGCAAAATTTCATTTTATCAGAAGTCAGTCGCATCCTCCCACAGGGTATTTATTTGACAAATAAATACAGATGAGCGTATTTTCATAAAAAAATGAAAATATATAAATTCTGAGAAGAGTTTTTGATTTTTATCTACTTATCCAGGCCGATATATAAAAATTAAAATATAAACAAGACAATATTTAAAGAAGTGTATTAAAATTCACCTCTTCCATTCCCTGGATACCTTTATTTTTTGTAATAAGCTTTTTTATAATCCAAATAAAGCTTTTTCTCTCTCTGCCTGACGTTTTTTTTTTTATTATTATTATTTAAAATGTTCTCTTTTTTTTCGGATAATAATAATAAAAGAGAGGTTTAGAAAAAGATGCCAGGTAATTTTTTCAAATTGGCTTTTCACTCTCATCTCCCTCTCTCTCTTTAAAAAAAAAAAAAAAAAAAGATTTTATTTTAGTTCAAACTGACATTTTGACGGCTGCCGAACGAAAATGACGACGACGGCACCTGGGCGGCAATTTGATTCCAGAGGGTATTTTTATCTCACTCACAAGACACGAGAATAAAGAGAGAGGAAAAAGATCAAAGAAGAAGGGGGGGAATGAGAAGAGAGAGACATGTTTGTTGCCTGCCTTTCGTTTCCTTCATCAGGTATTCATTCGTAAAGGAATTTTATATTCTATTCTCTTTTTCAAGTGATAATTTGTTGGCCATTCACAAAATTGCGTTTTCTTCGTGTGTGGGGTTAAAATATGAATAAAAAAAAAAAGGGTAGTCCTGAACTTTCATCCCTGACTTCTACAAAAAAAATTTGCCCCCATCACTCATGGACGAGATTTTTTTTTTTATTTTAGGCCTTTTTCGGAAGTCATTTTTTGTTTGACTGTGAAACGAACCCCTGATCCCTAGCACAAGAGGCAAGATCTCTACCTCTGGCTGGGAGGTTAGAGATGGTTTCAATTTAAAATCTAAGGGCTGTGGCTATAGATGAAATTTATTTAAGTCCAGTGAATATAAATGCCTACGTCATTGTATCGTAATAAATAAAATTATAAGGGTGCGTACACACCTGCGCTCTGCTCCGCTCGCGAGCACCATGTTCGTTAGATGTGTACGGGTTTTGAGATGCTTGCGAGCTGCTCGAGAGTCGCTCGCAAGCTGCTCGCCGCGATCCATCTCTTGTCGGCTTTTTCGACAAACCCTTTGATGGTTCGCGGCTCAGATTTGGACGGCGCGCTGCGGTGCCGCGAGCGGCTCGCGAGCAAAATATAAAATAGACCTACTTTTAGCCTCTATAAGTCTTCTCTAAATCATTATTTAAATATTTTTTTTTAATATTATCATCTTCTATGTCCCTCAGAGACCAGGGAGGTTAATTATATGTATATTATTTCCTTAAAATATAGGCCTATGATGATTTTATATAGTATTTTTTAAGTAAATTTCAATATCAGTTTTCAATAAATGAAGAATTAATCAAATATTTTCAAAGGATCGGGTTTAATAAAAAAAATTATATAAAATATAAATTGATATTAAAATTTATTATTTTTATATTAAATAGACTTGACAAATGATCTCTGACATTCGAGTAAAATTCTTATATTGACCGTTTATTTGTTGCGACCTCAAGTCCATCACAATTTCACTACCATTCTGTTTTTTAAATAGATTAGTACACCACCAACGTCGTTGTCTCCTTTTCTTTTTTGACAAACTTGCCATTAGCAAAAAAGCACCACTCATAACCGAAACGGCAAGAGCGTTTTCTCTATCTCGCCTCAAAGACATTATTATCTACACCAAATAATAATTAGTTTAAATGTTTTTTATTAGTAATTAGGCGCGCCCAGCAACACAATCTATTTGCAATTAATAATTATAAATAATTAATAATAAAAATTCCAAATTAATTAAAATGTTCGTGGCTTTTCTTTGGATCGCGGCAGGTTCGTCAAAATGAATAATTTCAATGAAAATGGAACGAGCAACGAACACGAGCCGCGAACTGCTCGCGAGCGGAGCAGAGCGCAGGTGTGTACGCACCCTTATATACAAATAAATTGCTCAGGGGCCCACGTCTTGTGGGTACGTGGATGGCGACCACGAGCTACCCGACCTGGGACAGTTCTTCCTTCAGTTTTTTGTATGTCTGTCTCTTCCTTCCTCTTTTCAACAGGTGTCAGACCGTGTGACGGGCCGGCCTGTCCTATTTCTTCCGGTCGCAAAAACGCATGATAGGGTTGGAGGGAAAAATTGAGGTCTGCCGACCCCGAATCGCGGGAATAAGGCGAGAACAGAAGAAAAAGAAGATAATATACAAATAAAAAAACCCTCGGTTATTTGTTTCAGTGTTTTTATTTGTATATTTTAATTTAGAAAATGTTTCAACGAGAGCTAACAGTTGAAATTTTATTGATAAATATTATAAAAATCCGAGTTGAAATTTTTTCTATTTATTTATGGTCTTTTTCGGCAACGGGGCCATTTAGACCCCGTCTCTATTTATTTCTATTTATTGGTAGCCAATTGAGTCGAAATTTAACTCCTACTTTTATCCCTCAGGTCCTGAATAGGTCCGATTTAGAGCATTGTAAGCCGACCTACCTTCGACAGTGTACTCTGAGATTATATAATTTACTAATAGGCCCTAATTTTGATTCACATTAAGTGCGACTTTGGTCCCCGAATTGGTAAAAATGGAAATTTGTACCATTTCGAAAAAGTAAAAAAAAATTTCATTTTATTATTGTTGAAGAAAGAAAAGAATAGTTCAGCCAATGAAGTTTCTTGATTGAAATATCAATATTCAATAAAGAAACTTAAATGGCTGAATTCTTTTTGTTTTCTTCCGTCAACATCCCTAATCTTCTCCCGTGTTACATTTTATTTATTATAATAAGTTTGAATTTTACTTAAAAAAATATAGCCCGTAACATTTTTTCAGTAGTAAAATTTTCAATTTTCAAAAATTTTTTGAGCCTTCTCCTATGGAGCTAATGTTCTCGATAAATGTTCAAAACATATTTTCAAAGTTCCAATGGGAATCTCTTTAATAGAGAGTGACAAACCCGATTCGCCGACTCGACATTCGATAAATTAATTAGTATTTCTTTCAAAGTAATTAATGATGATTGAAACGTGAAGCTAGACCTCTAACTCTTCCTCAAGAGACAGAGGTTACGAACTGTTTATTATAATAATTAAACCCGCCATCTCTAGCCCTCTTTTAGACCAGAAAAAAGCAAATACTAATAATCAAATATTGTCTTTCACAATGAGACATTATTGGATTCGATTCTCTTCTCCAATTGTATTAACGTTGGCTTTTTTTTCAATTGATAGGGGCAATTCAAAAAAAAAAAAAAGAAAACAATTACATTCGACCTTTTGGTACTGAAATTATGAATCAAGCCATAAAGAGATAGAGAGAGAGCAAAAGGTCAGAATGAATCAAAATTGCATTTCAAAAAGAAATATTCTCTTAACGAACAACAAAAGAAAATTTAATTTTCCTCTCTCTGATAAAGTTTATTAATGTCTAATAATATTTTGTGTATGTGATGTCATTTTAGGTTAGACAATTATTAAGTTGAATATCCTTTTGGATGCAAAACTATGCGAAACTAAGTGAGGAAACTTTACTTTGTTGGCGAATTTAAGGAGAGGTTGATTAAAGCGCCTACACACGTAACTACAAACTTGACAAGCATGCACGTTCAATCTTTTTGTACAAGCAAACTGCGTCTGTAGAAGTTTGCGCAAGCATTTTGATTGTGCAATCCACTCGATTAAATTTTAATCATGCACATCCACATTTGTGGAAGCAAAACTCTCCGCCATTTTATAGACGTCTTGACATTTGATATTTATTTAATATAGTATAATTCATTTAAAATTTCAATTTCAATATTTATTGTGTCTCTATTTAAAGCAAGTGAGTATTTCTTGTTATCTTCGAATAAATAACCTTCCGAGTTTGACATTTTTAGGTTAATTTTGGCATAAGCTGTTGCTTGCACAAGCATGCTTGTGCCGTGTGGTGCCGAAGGGC
>JAKCPI010000645.1:0-109479 GCA_023213315.1 Euborellia annulipes
ATAAATATAGTATAAATATAGATGCTTCAAATGAAATAAAACTAAACTATTCAATAGATATTTATAGAATTCTTATTCCAGATGGAAGGACAAAATAAATCAATATCACTCACTGTCTTTTCATCTGTAATAAGAGGTAAATTTCCAGTTTGGATAGACTATTCGTATATTCGTTTATATCAAAATTTTTATTTAAATCATTATTTCCAATTTGAAGCAAATCAAGTAGCCCTACTTAAAAATATATCCATAGGCGTAGCCAGAAATTTTCGATGGGGGGGGGGGGTTCAGGATGATTTCTCCCCCCCCGACTTATAGGGCAGTATGAGGCGTCTAATGAAATATATGACTAGCCAATCCAACCCCTTCCGATTGGCTCGGGCCCGCCCTTTCTTAATTAAGTGCCCCAATTTTTTATTCATCTCGTTTCAGGCAATAATAAATGCAACCCTCACATCTTTAAGAATTTTAGATATATCCCTAAAATAGCGGAGTTTCTGTGTTTGTTTCTCTTGATCCGAGTTCTATCTCAGATCTCTAAAAAAAAAAAAAAAAAAATAAAAAATTTAATTATATAATAATTTTTATTATTTTTCATTTGAGGGATTTAATCAATTTTAGCAGGCTTCAATTTTTTATAAAGCAAGACAAAAATCAATTCTTTTCAATGGAAAAATTCTGAATTTTCTTGAATTTTTTGCGTTTCCTTTAATAAAATTATTTTATTATATTTTTTTTTTAAACTAGAGAAAATTATTATATTTTTTTACTTTCTCTTACCCTATATATGAAATATATATAGAGAGAAAGTATTGTTTGTATTACAGAGCTTAAATATCTAGTCATGGCTTGGGTTCAATGGGGGGGGGGGCGGGGGGTTTGAACCCCCCCCCCCCGTGGCTACGCCGTTAGCCGTGGTTATCTGATCAAGGAAAATTTGCATTCTGCAACTTATTATACTCGTATTTAAATTTTTTTAATAAATTCTTCTGAAACATACCGTATAAGCAATTTTAGTACAATGTAAGTATTTTACCCCAAAAGCATAAGTTCTTGAATATAAATGTTTACAAAAAAAAAAAAAAAAAAAAAAAAATTATATAATATAATCTTAAATCCTTTTTATACTTTGTTTAATGTAGCTTATGTTGAGTTTTTTAAATTCTGTGGATTTTAAATTACATCGGTTGCAACAATGACTTTAAGCCAGTGGCGTAACGTTTTTTAGCTGGGCCCCCCTGCAAACCTTTATTTCAGGCCACTTTATTAGACCTTACAAAAAATATTTTTAAAATACAGTATATCCCTGAACCCTGAGGGTCCGGGCCCTCTCAAAGACAAATTTTTATTAATTTTTTTTTTTTTTTTTAATCTAAATTTTTCCGTTTTTACCGGAGCCCTGAGAAGAAGATACAGAGCCCGTGGACCCCCCCAAGGTCCCGCCCCCCCGCATCGCGGGCGTACGTTACGCCACTCCTTTAAGCCAATCATTTTTTTAATTAAATAAATTTTATTAATGGTAAGATATGTAAATAAGCACACTTCCTTACACCCTGTGCCCCAAGGAATATGTAGAAGAGCATACATTTTTTATTTATTTAATTCTATTATTAAGATGTTGTAAGCCCTCGGGGCTTGGTGTAGAGGTTAGCGTGCTAACCTGTATACCAAACGACGCGGGTTCGGACCCCAGGCAGTCCGATGATTTTATTTAAGCCATAAATAACGGTTATCGTAAAAGTCTTAAATGGCCTAAGTTGCCTAAGACTGTGTGAATGTGTGTGTGAATGAGAAAAAAGTGTGAGTGTTTAAAAAAAAAAAAAGATTTATAGTTCAAATTTATGAGTAGAGGAATTCACTCTCTATTGAAATAATGCATGAATGTATCATTCTGAAAATTAATAATTTTGATAAATTATTGATTTATAAAATAAATCAGCGATGTTGAAATTGAATGGACCATCTCATCTCGTTAAAATAGATAGCTATAGACATCCTTCCACACGGTAAAAAAACATCTTAATGAAAGTGATATTTAGTTCAAAGAGATTTCGTCGTAAACCTAATTTCAAAAACACCCTATTACAGATAAGACGAATCCAAAGAATAAAGTTTGGAAAAAAAAAAAAAAAAAAAAAAAACAGGTTGAGCCTCGAGGGCGGATTCTTGAACGAAATTTGACAAAATCACAATCTATTGAATGTGAAGGAAAAAGAGAGATAAAAAAAAAGAAGAAGAAAGAAATTTGTTAGAAGAATAAGTGAGTTCTCTCTTCCGTCACGGTTCCAGTGACTTAAGTACCTATTAGTTTGAAACTCATTGAAAGAGGACAATGGAGGCCAGAAGAATGCCTGATTAATTCAATCGGCCAGCTAAGGATTCTATGGAAATCCTTTCCTAACTAAAAAAGATATTATTCATTTAATAAAGGCTATTATCTTAATGAATATCTATCCGAAGGGACATGTTTATGGGCCGCAAACGAAATGGCAGATTGATGACAGAGCTGGCCACTTAACACAATATATTACGAATAAATTTTAATGATTTTTTTTGACATCTATATTTATGGCCTTTTTATGTAATAGGCCTAAACGACATATGCATACGTAAATTAATGGAGCCAGGATTTTTGTTGTTTTATTCCTTATTTTATTATAATGTGAATGCACTATGATAGATGAGTTTTCTTTTTATTATAAAAAAAAAAATTATTCCAACCGCTTGTTTTTAGGAGTTAAAGATTAATCTTGAACTGACGTAAGAATGATATTATCATATTCTAATTTGTGGTGTAAAACAAAAAGTCTCAATCAAAATAATATTTATCAAAATATATTTCTTACCTCTACTGGAAAGACCTGAGAGCGGAAGAGCCATCAAATAACCTGAAGCTTAATAAGGAAGAAGGTTGGCTAATCTTCATCGGGATCGCCCTTCAATGTAATTGGTAATGTGCTGGTTCCCTGAAATCAAAAAAATTAGTTAGTTTTTCAGTCTATTAGTTTGAAATTAATATTCAATAAATGCCTAGATTTGGACTTTTTTAAAAGACTTTTCGGTCATATAGGCTTTAATGATACAATATTAATATTTAGGGGTCCAGATACATTTATTTATATTATTTGGTATCCACAAATGATTTAAATAAATATTCATCGAACTTCCTGGGATTCGAACCCGCGCCCAGTAGCTTTAAGTCTATCGATGTTTCGATTTGGACTTAAAGAGTAATTTTATTTTGTATGTTTCTTATGCTGATGGATCAAGCGTGAAGAGAAAGCCTCGAGTAAACTGAAGATCCCGGGTTTGACTCCCAGGAGCTTAGGATCACTTCCCAGGCAGCTTTGAATTTTGGAGCAATCTTGCTCAATTGGCAATATTCCAGTAACATTGCTGCAATATTGCAATCCAAACAGAAACATTGGAGCAATAGTGTCTCAATATTCCTGCAATGTTGCAATGAGGCGGACATAGGAATATTGCAGTTGGAATGTTGCTGCAATATTTCTATGCCCGCCTATCTTAGAATATTGCCGCTGCAATGTTGCCAATATTTTGCAATATTCCTGCAATATTGCCAATATATGCAAGATTCACAATATTGCTGCAATATTCCAAGCTGTCTGGGTTGTTCCGCCAGCAAGATAAAATCAAAATATCAATAAAATGTTTATAATTAGCAATAAGAGAATAATAAATATTTGTCAAATGACTATGGCTACAGCTCTAATGTACTATCTCAAAAATCTGAGAAGTTTAGAATTTTTTATAATTTAATTATTATACCTCTTTCTTTATTTCTATTTATTTTATTTTTTAAATTCCTATCGGGTCCCCGTTTATTTACCCGAGGTGCTTTCGTGCACGAAGACACACACCTCAAACCCAACCGGCCTCTGGCCGTAGCCATCTACCGGCACCCCGTGAAGTTACATCATTTCCTATCTCTAACTCCTCCTCCTACGAATGTTTCTAGCTAGTGAACTAATCCTTATTTCTGGTTTCAACCGGCTCCTTATATCCAACATCTTCTATGCTATGGAGGATGTCCTAGTTTAAGCTTATAATCATAAACTATTATTATAACGTTATAATTTTATAAAAATCATTTTTTAATAATTAAAATAAGTGGGTGATTTTTAATATATAAGTGGAATATTATTCTTCTCTAATAAATAAGCTTTGATATAAACGAGAAAAATAGAGATGATTGGTATTCTTAAGATCAAAAAAATCCTTTGGACGTAATGTGAAGCCAGTGAACTACACTTAATTGCACTTCCTACTATTCATCCATTTAGAAATCCTTTCAAAGGTCCAAATAAAAGATGGTGTAAAGAAAAATAAAAAAAAAATTAGACCTTAACGAGGATGATGAGCTAAAGGAAATAAATGTATTGTACAGTACTAAATTATCCTTCTCAATCAGTTGAAAAAAAAAAAACTAGTATAAGAGAAAAGAGGAGATTTTTTAATTCGAGTAACTCGCTGAGCAAGCCATGAATATATTTAATAAATGACATTTTTAGATTTTACACTCTGTTTCGTTCGTCCTTTCTACTTCATTAAAGCAATCGTTAAGTTAGTCACACTTGGAAGACATGGAATTTTAGTCTTGATTATAATTTAAATCTGAGAAATTTAATGAATTGAGATCCTCTTTCCTTGCCTTATTAATCCAGGTTTTTTTTTTTTTTTTT
The DNA here is from genome assembly GCA_023213315.1 of Euborellia annulipes. Classification (NCBI taxonomy): domain Eukaryota; kingdom Metazoa; phylum Arthropoda; class Insecta; order Dermaptera; family Anisolabididae; genus Euborellia; species Euborellia annulipes. The sequence goes on from JAKCPI010000645.1 coordinate 4,704, forward strand.
GTTCGGTTTAAGTTGAATAGATGGTCCAGGGAAGAAGAATAATTAAAACACACTCAGAAGCAAAAATATTGATAATAAATAAACAAGACATATTCGAAAGAGATGTGGAGGAAGACCGATGTATAATTAGAAGATAAATAAGAGAAAGTAAAACTATTAAGGCTCTGATCAGTTTAATTTTAATATTATCTCGTCGACGTTTCGGGAACTAAACCCATCACCCATCTCCAGAACCTCCGAATTACAACCATTATTACTTTCTCTTACCTCTAAATGTGTTAATATATAGAGAGAAAGTAGCCTATTGGATTCATGTCAAAAATTCGATGTCGACATTGACGGATATACACGTTTTGAGGTCCCCTTAATCCAAAAAAGAGGTTTTCGTGACATGGTCTGTCTGTGTGTGTCTGTGAACAAAATATCACAAGAACGAAAAGAGCTAGGAGGTTGAAATTTTATATTTAAGTTAGGCACCCCCATGGGGCGTGACACGAAGCTTTTAAACAAAATCAACCAAAGAGTACTAGTACTTTACTGATGCACTTTTTCAGTTTTTTTTTTTTTTTTTTTTTCGATTTTCTCAAAATTCGCTCCAACAATTTTGATTAAAATTCAAAAATCAATTATTTTTTAGATGACCTTTAAAATGTATATTCTCATTTTGCCATTGAATCTTTTGAAGACCACTTTACTCTTATACTCCATAGAAAAGATAAAAGAAATGGTTGCCATGGGGACAAAATAAAAATATTAAAATTATTTCACTATATACCATATACTCAAGGCTCTAGCTCCCAGATGAGGACTTAATTATAGCACTCACTGTACAATTATAAAAACCACCTTAAAGAAGAAAATATTGATAAATCACGATAAACAGCTTGTTTTAAAAAATAAAATAGTTGTGACTAAATAAATTCACCTCCGCTTAATACATCATATTTTTAGTCAAAAAAAAATTTGTAAACATTTGTATTTTAGAGTAAATGAGTGTAAACAAGTCAGAGAAAAAAAAGAAACATTTCTCTTCAATATGTTTTCTTATTTGAAACAAAAATAATCTTATTATGAAGAAAGAGAGAGAGAGAGAAGGAGAATTATTTTATTTTTTTACTTTTTGCTCTGAGATAGAATTTGACTCTGACATGGATGTTATTTCATTTCTTGAATAACGACAAACAATATTTTTCAAGAAAGAAGAACGAACGAACGAAGATGGACTTTTAAAAATTAATTACATTCTTAAAGTTTAAAGTTGCAATTTCTTTTAATAACTCTCTTAAAAAAAAATAAAATAATTATGTTACGAGTCAAGGGGTTTATTTTCATTTTACGACAAGGTTGATGACAGACAGACAAGCATTGTGCAAAAGTTAGTGAGCAACATTTCTGGGGATCATTGTCCGGGAGGGCACGGATGGCATGTCCGGCAAGCAGAAGTTGCCTGTTCTATTCAGACACTTGGCAGTTTGGCACAGGAGTCGTGTCGATTCAGGTGACATGACCGCAAGACTTGTGTGTGACCCATTTTGCTTGTCCATTACAGACATGCACCATGTGTTGCGAACAATGGCCGCTATCCAAGACAGGAGACGCAATAGATTATTATACTAGATGGAGAATATATTATTATAATCGATTCACCATCTGCAGAGCGCTCAACCCCCGCTAACAATTCTGATACAATAAATTAATTCCCTGTTTTTTTCCGAGAGTTTGATATTTAGTAATTTGAATTAAGGGGGTTCAGGAGCGACGTCTAAACGTACTTAAAAAAAAAAACTAGACTATTATAAGGAATTTTTCAAAGCGGTTTTTTTTTTTTAATGAATTAAATTCATAAGAGATTATTGGGACATCGAGCTATAATTTTTTTAATGACTTATTAAAAAATTATCGTAATTAATTTTTTTGTAATCAAGCAAATACAAAAAAATAATCAGTCCCAAGAATCTTTAATTTTTTTAAATTTAAAAATGAATTTATTGTTATTTTTAATCACATATTAATTAAGAAATTTTTAAAATAAGCTTAGATGATTTATTTAAAAACCAACTGTCAAATTAGTTCAGCATTCTTGCAATAGATGGCAGGCTAGTCTAACAGACGATATAGTATTAGCCTATATCTGGCCTATATTTATATATTTTTATGCTTTTATAAAAGATGCATAATATATAATAACATTTATAAAGTATTTATTGTTAAAAGATCAATGAAAATCAACCAAATGCATTAAATATTATTAGCTACCATTCTGACAACTCTTGGCAAATTTTTGAATTACTTGGTATTTTGGGCATACTTTTTATGACATACTACGCCCTCTTATCGGGAAAAACATGCGTAACCACTTCGCTTCCGGATCCCCTTAATAATCAAAAACTTCACTCGCTCTTTTCTTATTCAAAGTCAATTTATTTCACTGAAAAATAACATAATTTCTGAGTACAATTATTTTTTTGGTGGATAGAGTTACCCTTGACCCCCGGGATAGCCAGATAGACGCTGGAAATTCCGAATTCAACCCTCGAGGGGCCAGAAGTCCACTAATTTACCAGCGAAATAAATACAAATTTAACTTGTTGCAAGTCCGAATCAAGGCCTTATACCTCAAAAATAATTCTGTAGGACTTAAAAGAACATAAAAGTAAAAAATTTCACATATATTTTTAATAAATATTGTATAAAAAAATTTTTCTTCTAGTTATGCTAATTTCTTATGAAGGCGGAAGAGTTTATTTAGAGATACTGTTGTTTTTTGGCCAAGATCGTGTGCAATTTGGTTGAATGATAGAATCTTGCAAACATTTTGATATGGTGAGTAATCAGATTAAGATATACTGGTATAACTTACATGTACTTATAAAGAAATTATTACTTTTCTAACAATCTTATTTTCCTTATCTATGAGTGTAATTAAATTTTATAAGCTAGGCCTATTCTGTAATTTGAAATTTTTACTTATTTAATTACTTAATTTTGGGATTAACTGAACATGATATGAACGAAAGAAAAAAGGATTGGGTCAGTGGCTTCCAAATTGTAAAAAAGGAAGCCGTGGAATATTCTGATACATCATAAGGCTTCTGGTGCCAAAGGTCGAGGGATCATATCCCGTTCCAGCAGACAAAAATTTATTTCAATTGAATTAGGTACCAATCAATTGAAATAAATAAGGGCGGGGTCTAAATTGCCTCCGATGGGGATAAAAACCTTAAGAAATGGAGCCATGAACCAAAAAAATTTGGAAACCTCTTTGGCGAAAATTTGAATACTAATGATTTTCAAACAGGACTCTATAAAATGTAAGTAAACTAATAAATATATAATTTTAGATAAAGATATTTGCGAGATAAGTTTGGTTAAGCATATCGCACCACCTGGACTCGGACCAGGACTTCCCAATTTAGTGGAGTACTTTTATAGTGGCAAGTCCTGGTTTGAGTCCAGGAGGTGCGATATGTACTCACTTCGGCAATACATATAGATAACTAAAATTTGAACGATACAGAGAAGATTAGCATGGCCCCTGCGCAAGGATGACACGGAAAATCGTGAAGCAAGAAAAAAAGGAGCGATGTGCAAAATTAAAAGAAAATATTTTAATCTTAAGGGGCAACGGGAGCGAAGTGGTTACGCATGTTTTTCCCGATAAGATGGCGTATGTCATAAAAAGTATGCCCAAAATATCAAAGTAATTCAAAAATTTGTCAGGAGATGTCAGAATGGTAGCTAATAATATTTAATGCATTTGGTTGATTTTCATTGATGTTTTAACAATAAATACTTTATAAATGTTATTATATATTATGTATCTTTTATAAAAGCATAAAAATATATAAATATAGGCCAGATATAGGTTAATACTATATCGTCTGTCAGACTAGCCTGCCATCTATTTCAAGAATGCTGAACTAATTTGACAGTTGCTTTTTAAATAAATCATCTAATCTTATTTTAAAAATTTCTTTATTAATATGTGATTAATAATAACAATAAATTCATTTTTGAATTTAAAAAAAAATTAAAGATTATTGGGACAGATTGTTTTTTTTTGTATTTGCTTGATAACAAAAAAATTAATTACGATAATTTTTTAATAAGTCATTAAACAAATTATAGCTCCATGTCCCAATAATCTCTTATGAATTTAATTCATTTAAAAAAAAAACCTCATTGAAAAATTCCTTATAATATTTTTTTTTTTAAGTACGTTTAGACGTCGCTCCTGAACCTTAACTGAGTGAAGTTCTGTATGTATTTTTTTCTAATTTCAATATAAATTAACGAATTTCAACTATTCCTATTCTACGTAGTTGCTAAAATTAATTTATTCTATGGTGATGTAAACACTACACATATATTAAAATTTTCTCGAACAATTAATTATATTTTATTATATATATATTTGAACTATCTTTAAATAAAAAGTCTCAACATTCCAGCTTGAAAATTTATTTTATTGCTGTGTAAATGTTGATTAACGTTCCGTTCGAAATTAATTTAAACCCTGAAAACAAACAAACTTTGTGTTAGAATCAGTCTAATTCCGCTGAGCACACATCTAGCTCAAATACTGAATTGTAGCTAGGATTCAGTGCAATATGCTAACAGAACGCGTGCGGTTCTGGGAACTCAAAGCGCATGCATATGTGCTTAAGGTTCTCTTAGAGATTGATGCTCCTATACCCCTATATCCCTCTACAAAGTGGCTTTATTAATAATTATAATTCAGCATTTTCAAGAGACAAGTATTAAATACAAAATTTATTTGATAACTAGCCTAAAGGATATAAAAGAAGAGAAACTAGTTAGAGAAAATATTTTATAAAGTTAAGGCATGTTTTTATTATTTATTTGAAAAATCTGGCATGACTGGTCGCACCAGATTTTTTTCTATCGATATATATTTAGTTTCCACCGATATACATGTATTAGAATTCAAGAGATAAAATTTTTTTCTCATCCACATTCACACAGTCTTTTCGGCAACTCAGGCCAGGGCGTAACGCCTGAGGGCGGGGGGGGGAAGCTCAACAGGGCGCGATTTCCGGGGCTCCGCCCCCTCCTTGCTCGCCTTCGGCGAGCAATTGCCCCGCCTTCGGCGGGCAAATTCCTTGCATCCTGTAATTTCCTCGGCGAATTTGTGAAACAAATGAATTTGTTTATATTTACATGTTTTTTAATGACACCTGTATGATTTTTTTTGATTTTTCTTTGCTTTTACGAAAAATGTCGTTTTCTTCTGTGATTATTTCAAAAACTATTCAGTTTTCGGAAAAATATCAAAGAATAAAAACTTTTAAAATTGAGTATTTTATCATAATATAACAAAAAAATTTCAAAATTTTTGAAAAAACCTTTTAAGTAAAGTACTAGTACCAAGTGACGTATTTACTCCAAAAGTTGATAGAAATCTACAATTTTAGTGTAAGTAGCATATACCAAATTTCATCGATCTAGCTGCTTTGGTTTTTAAGCAATCGTGTTCACACACACACCCAGACGTAATTCCAAAAGAACATACGAGAAAGTCTCGGGGAAGTCATTCTCCGTATTTTTTTTAACACACACTTTTTCCCATTCACACTCACACTTCACACACATGCACACAGTCTTTTCAGAACTTAGGCATATAAGACTTTGACTTTGGAAATTTGGTATCCAAATGGCTTAAATAAAATCATCGGACTGCCTGGGATCGAACCTCCGATTAGAGCCCTGCACGGGTACGGGTTGGCCCGTAGGCCCGTTACCTACCCGGCCCGCGGACGGGCGGGCGAAGCTTTGGAGGCCATGAAAAATTACGGACGGGTAGCAAGTCTAAATAAACGGGTTCGGGCGGACGAGCATGCAAATGAAATTTTATTTAAAAATTTGCTAGACATTCGTTCATTCATTCACTAAATCTCGGGCGGGTATGGGCGGGTTTGAAAAAATCCGCGGGCGGCCTGAAGAATGGTAAAAGCCCTTTCATTTTGAGAAAATCGAAAAAACTGAAAAACTACATCAGTAAAATATAGTACTTTTGGCCGATTTTGATTAAAAGCTTATTTTCACAGTCCCGGGGGGTGTTTAACTTAAATATAACATTTCAGTCTCATAGCTCAATTCCTTCATGCTTAAAAAAGTTTTGAATTTCAAAAAATTAAATATTAAAGGCTTATACGATTCCTGAGTAAATCTCCACAGCCATAAAACATCAAATTAAGGCTTATATATTGCAAAATAAAAAAAATTTTAATTATAAAGCCTCTATATACGTTATTTATTATTTTTGGAATTAAATTCTTTTAAAATAGTAGAATTCAAGTTGTAATATAATTTTTAAAAGAAAACAATCAATTTTTTAAGACAATCGATGAAAATAATAAGATAAAATCACATACGCTGGGCTATATTTTAGAGGCCGTAGGGCGCCTATGCCGGTTTCGGGGGCGCCAAAGGCTCGATGCCTGGGGCAGGGGGGGGGGCTCGAGCCCCCCCTCGCCCCCCCTGACATATAAGACTTTGACGATAACCGTTGATTAATTGGACCCTGTTATGCATTAGTGTGTCAAGCGCCAAAAAAATTAAAAATTGAGTTAAGCACGGAATATTGTTTCAAATGCTATAATTAATAGTATTTTTATGAAATGTGTCCTAAAAAAATTTATATTTAATGTTACTTGTAAAATTGACAAAAAAATAGCCCTATATATAATCCAATGAAAACAAAAAAATTTAATGTTAATTTTCTCAAAACTCGGTAGCTGGCGCTTGACACACTAATGCGTAACAGGGTCCAACCTCCTAGCTTTTTTTGATTGGAGATATTTTGTTCAGACATACAAATAGACACACACATAAAGATCATGTTGCGAAAATCACTTTTTTGGATTTAGGGGACGTATATTTCCATGAAAATCTCGACATCGAATTGTTGACATGAATCCAATACTTACTCTATATTAACATATATAGGTAGGAGAAAGTAAAAATGTCACGCGCCTATTGTTAGATAAACATTGATGTCTTCATGATTAACGGGTTGCCTATTTTTTCCTCTATACTGTATATTAATCATTATAGTCAATTACATAATAAAAATATTTTTATTCAAATTAGTTATTAGTTGCATTCCTATTTTGAAAGAGAATGACAAATATAAAAGTTGAAATGGAATCATTAAATGAGATGAAAAAAAATTTTTTTTTTTGATGATTCACTTTTAATTCCTCTCAAAGTATTGACTGTTTAACAAGTACTAATGGTTAAACAGATAAAATCATTCCGTTCTGGTATATAATAAAGAAATTAGGAAAATTTCATTTAATTTAATGCTTTAAGAAAAAAAAATAATACTTTTGATAAAAAATTTTCAATTAATAATTCTTAGAAATAAGTTTTTTAAAAGTTTAAATGGGTAAGATACACGCACAAAATTTCCCCTTCATATTCAAGGCATAAAAGAAATAATTAAAATATACTTGTTAAAGTTTTTTGTCAAAGGCACAAGTTAATAATTTTGCTACTAATATGCTTTGTGTTATTCTCAACCCGAAGTCCTTTGGATCTATAGATATTCTAACAGACCTATTTGAGATCTTGAGGAGTGTAGTCATGTTTTATTTTTCAAAATATAATATAAAAAATCCTTACTGATGTGTAATTTATATTTCACTTTTTTTAAAAAGAAACAAAAGTTGATTAGAACAAAATAATTTTGCTTTCTAGTTTCTTTACTGTTTACTGTAGGCTTTGGAAGGGAATAAAGATTAGAAGAATTGCCAACCTTAGCTAGGGTAACTCGTGATCAAACCAAATACTCAGGTAGGGTTCTACATCACCGAGAGAGGTTTTAAAAATGGATTAGAAGAGAGATGCAAGTTAATAAATTTAAAAAAAAAATTAAATTTATTTAAATAAATTAGATGAAATCAATAGGGGACGCTAAATGAGTTTGGTATTTTGCCAAAGACTTCATAAATAAAATGTATAAAGGCTATATCTTTGTTTTTGAAAAAAATGATCTTAAGAAAACTTATAGATTTTATATTGATTAAAGAAATAAAAAATATAGTCCTATTGGGATCTATGGGAGAGGCGTGGCTTCACCTGGTGGCAAAAAATGAACTAGCCATTGTAGGATTGAATGGCTGAGCTGATACGCAAGTACACGTGTTTTATGAGACAAAAAGTTTAATTAAAAATAAAAAATGGGTGTGACGGTACAGGAAATTTGTAGGTTTTCTTCTGCCACACTTACTAATAGAAATTTTATTTGTGGAGACAATATTATTGATCCTGCTCATGTTTTAAAGTGAGTAATAGTAATGACAGTTTCAATGACAGACCAAATTCTTGCTTTCTGTTTACAAACAACAAGTTTACGAGAAGAATTTCATGAAATAAATGATCAAATTTTATAATAATAATAACAATTGGGATGGATGCTCGTATAAGGCTGGATTAGGAAGTACCTGCAAGCACATTTGGAGCTGTACTTATATTCTGTAACCGCTATTTATGATATCTGAAATGATGTTAGCCAAAAAGTGTTTGAAATATTTTATTGAATTAATAAATACAAGATAATTAAATGATAAATTAACTAAAAAATTAATACCGGTAATTAAATATAAAATTAATAATTTTTTTGTACTTACAAAAATAATTTAGAAGATTCAAAAAATATCACGTGTACAGACAAAAAATGTGTTTGGAGTGCACCACATAAATCAGCTCTTAAAAAAATACGATATGAGAGGCCTTTGCTCGAGCACAATTGTTTTGGAGAAAAACAAGAGAAAGATATAGGCAAAAATTAAAAAGAAGGCTTCAAAATCTGATAGATTGATTCTTCTACAATAAAATTATTTATAATTTTCACTATACTGTCTTTTTTTTGGAAAAGAATGAAATCGAACTGTTTCATGCTTAGATGCATGACTTTTACACCCATAAACACAAAATAGATACACATTACTTTTAATTTTATAAGGAGAAAATTTAATATTTGTGAATATATTAGTGTATGTATGTATTATTTATTAATCTAACAATAATGTTTACTCGTGGATTAAAACTTTTTTTTAAATAATGCAATTATATCAGATGTTTAAATGTTCTTGTCCCTTATATCACGTTAAACGTATGAAGGTTTATCCTACAATCGCTAGTTCGACTTTAAGCCACCAGGTAGCGTATTGAAATGCTAAAGATCCCAATAAACGCACAAGAATTTTTTTATCTAATTAATTTAAAATGTATAATAAATATATTTATATATATTCACCTATATCCATGTATATATTTTAAATGTATTAAAAAACAAAAATCTGGTGTGCTGTCGCACAGCACACAACTTTCTCTAAGTTTGGGAAAATATTTATATTTTGTTACCATGGCAACCATTTCTCCTATCTTTTTCCTATGAAGTACAAGAGTAAAGTGTGTTTCAAACAATTTTGAGAGCAAAATGAGAATATACCCGGTACATTTAATAGAGCATCTATAAAATAATTGATTTTAATCAAATTCGTTGGAGCGAATTTTGAGAAAATCGAAAAAACTGAAAAACTACATCAGTAAAGTACTAGTACTCTTTGGCCGATTTTGATCAAAAGCTTATTTTCACGCTCCCGGGGAGTGTTTAAGTTATATATAAAATTTCAACCTCATAGCTCAATTCCTTCATGCTTAAAATTGAACACACACACAGACAGACCATGTCACGAAAACCACTTTTTTTGGATTCAGGGGACCTCAAAACGTGTATATCCATCAAAATCTCGACATCGAATTTGTGACATGAATCCAATAGGCTACTATCTCTCTCTATATATTAAAATTTATAGAGGTAAGAGAATGTAAAAATTAATAATAATAGACTAGAACGGGTATATCAAATTTTTTTAAAGATGTTCTTTATCCCTACAAGATGGCGGTATTATCTCAATTTCGATCATAATGACGCTTGGTTCCTTCATGCATAACATGATTCATTTCTGAATCCACCCTGTTTCTATTATCCATCTTCTTCTATCCGAGATCCAATATTCCAATCCAGTGCCTGCTTGAGAATTTGATTACATTAATTAAATATTTTTATTTAATGAAAAAATCCCGCACGCCCTGGATTTGAACAGGGATCTTGTTTGCAGAAGCTGACACCCTAGCCCGATACGGACGCGAGCGGATATGCTAAAAACGCAGAGCCAGATGGATGAAATTTTGTATATAGGGCGTTCTTAGACTCAAATTTTAGATCTATATCAACTAAATAAGACAACCGGAATTAATACTTCACCTAATAAGTTTTATTCAAAAATTTTGAAATTTAAATATTATGATAAAATTATTAATATATCAATACTATTAAAAAAATTTGTTTTTTCTTTCACGTTTTTTTTTTTTTTTTTTTTTTTTAATTTAGATAGTAACCGACAGATAATGATAATGTAACATCTAATGAATAAAAGGGAATTTTTTATAAGTCTGATTCCGTTAATTAAGAAAAAACAAGTAAAGATATATTTCAAAAAATGTACCTCTAAGTAACATTATTTATGTTCTCATATTACTAGATATATATATAGTTAGAAACTTTTCTGAAATTTATTGCAACTATTAAAAAGAAGCGAGTCATTGGGCTCGAAGCCAGAGTGACAGATTAACCATCAAATATTTAATTGCAGTCTAAGGCCAAATCATGTAATTAAAGCAAGAAAATCCACAAAGCCTCTGTCAGAGTGCCAAGGACGTGTAATAATTAAAAGAAATAAAACAGTGGCGCTCTTTATCGAAATCATTCACTCTCTTTATTTTAAGTTTCCATTTAAAATTTACCAATAAATAAACGCGTCATAAATTTTCAAAAGAATAAGATAAATAAATTTTAATTATATATTTTTTTAAAATCTGATGTGATGGTCGCACAGCACACAACTTTCGGTAATCGAAAGTTGTGTTCTGTGCTTGTCACACCAGATATCTTTTTAGTTATTTTATAGGTTTCAAAGTAGGCCTACATGTTTTCTAATAATAATAATATTATCCGCTCTATTAGATTTTTCCAACCTTTTGAAGTAATTATACCGTTGGGAATAACATTACTAGGGACCCTTTCTTGAATTTAAAAAAATTAAGTTTAATATGTAAGTTATTTAAATATTATATAGACTAACAAGTAAGTAACGTACACCATAACATAATATAATAAATTCTGCTACAGTCACTGAGTAAAAATACATCAATAGTTTTGTTAGCCTAAGTCCCAAGGATGCCACGAGAATGCCTAAGGGGTGCCGCGAGATATTTAGATAAAAAAAATATAAAAATAAAGAGGCGGAAAAAATAAAGTTTTGCTATAAAAAACGTCAAATGATTAAAATGGAAGCGGCAAAATTTTTCGTAGGTCGGAAAAAAATAAAAGCTTTGCCAAAAAAAGGGTCAAATGATTTTCACGCAAGGGAAAAAAATTTGCCCCAGAGCGGAAAAAATGTCGTTTTGATAGGGAAAAAAAAGGAAGGGTGCAGCTAGTGTGTAATATTATTCCCAAAGCACCTTTGGGGTGCCGTGGACTTCAAAAGGTTGGGAAACGCTGCTCTAGATGTTTCTACAGATAAGTAAATATAGTCTACAAATCATTAATTTTGAGAATAATCATAAATATAAGTCGGCACTCAAAGGTCCTTATCTTAATGAACCCATGAAATTCGTATGCCAGTGATATTAGCCTAAATATAATAAATTCATATGATGACTTTTTTTTAATAAAAAAAAAAAATGGTAAATTAAGCAGATAAGAATAATAAATAAAAGATTATATAATAAGCTATTTTATTCAGAATAAGTTTTTAGGGTTATCACGTTCTTTCAGGTCCCGTAACGCATAATAAAAAAAAAACCAAAGATAATTTTAATTTTCCGTTTCCCGTTTAAAAAAAAGGGTTAAAAAAAGATTAATTTTAATATTTTAAATCAATTTTCCAGTTGTTCTTTTAAATCAGATAAAAAAAACTTGGATGAATTATTTTTAAAAATAAACAGCAAGTTGGTCAATAAATATGTTAAATTTCAGGATGTATACATTATAAAAAAATATACAGGGATTTTCTCGCTTCTAGAAATTAATTGGACCCTGACGATCAACCGGAAAGAGGAAATTCGCAAAGGCAAATAATTCTTAAAAAAATGTTATAAACAAAAAATAAATAAATAATATAGCTAAATAAATTTTTTCTAAAGTTAAAGAGAGATAGAGAGAACAATATAATTTTTTCTTGCATTTTTACTTTCTCTTACCCTATAGGCCTTTATGAAATAGGCCTATACGTATAAAGTATTGCGATCATGTCAAAAATTCGATGTCGAGATTTTGATGGATATTTCTGTTTTGAGGTCCCCTGAGTCCAAAAAACTGGGTCCCGCAAATTGGTCTATGGTGTGTGTGTGTGTGTGTGTGTCTTTGTGTGAGTGTGTGGATATTTTTAACCATGAAAGAAATGAGCTACGAGGATGAAATTTTATATTTAAGTTAGGCACCCCCCGAACTCATGAAAATAAGCTTTTAAACAAAATCGGCTAAAAAGTACTAGTTCTTTACAGATGTACTTTTTCAGTTTTTTTTTCGATTTTCTCAAAATTCGCTTCAGCAATTTTGTTTAAAATTCATAAATAAACTATTTTTTTGATGCTCTTTAAAATGTAAATAAGTGAAATTTTTCGTGGAAATTGTTTGAAGTACACTTTATTGATGTGGAAGGATTCGTAACTCAGCGCCAACTATGACTCGCGTGGTCAAGTTTGAAACTAAGGTGCTATGGGAAACTAAATATATATCGACACAAAAAATCTGATGTGACTAGCACTAGATGGTGCACAACTTTCTCTTACCGAAGGGAAAGAGAAAGTTGTGTGCTGTGCGCCAGTCACACCAGATTTTTTTATCTGAAGAGAGGAATTTTAATACTATGGGAAAAAATAATCGATTATCCTTTATGAAAAATAATGGATCGATTATATCTTTTTTTCTCTAGTAAAATTTTAAAATTTTTTTTCTCTCCCGTGAAAATTATTTTACCCTTTTTTTTAGGGAAGCAAAATTTTTGAAGGCCTCTTTTTTGGTAAACAGAATTTTTTTCCCTATCGTGAAAATCTTTTACCTTTTTTTTTTTTTGTTAGATAATAAATACGAGTCTCATACGATCTTTTCAAACGCATTTTCTCCAAAAATAATCGATTTTTTTCCCGATGATCGATTGTGAAAAATAATCGAAATAATCGATTAATCGAAAGTTTATGAAAGTTTACTATTTGTAAAACTTTCTGTAATTCTGCTTTATAAATTTTTTAAAATAAAGTAATTTTCATACCCTGGTAGGAATTGCCAATGCTGACAATTGGCCGAACCTTGGGCCAGTTGTCATTTGCCAAGCCTTGAGTAGTGACCATTGGGCCAAGCCTGGTCCGAGGCTTGGCCCAATTGTGCATTCCTACCAGGGTACTTGATAAATCATCTTGACACTCAATTATTTTTTAGATGCTCTTTAAAATGTATATTTTCGTTATGCCAAGATTATATATATTAATCAAAGAGATAATAAAAAAATGATCTTATTATTTTCTCCCCTTTTTTATTGTAGAGAGATTCATGATAAGATTGAGAAAAATAATCAGCTGGCCTGATTAGAAAAACAAGAATGGCTAAGTCCCTTGATGTTTATCATACGCAAACTATTGTGTGAAGTTATATATAATTAAATAACAAATTATTAAATTTAATACGATCACAATACCTTCTTGCTCAAAGACAATTGGATAAAAAAATCCTTTTATTAAAAATAAAAACGTAAGTGAATGACTAATAAAAAAAATTGAATACTCTAATTGTTTTTTTTTTTTTTTACGTATTTATATAGAGGGGAGTGAATGACCGAGTTGCTGGCATCAGCTGTTAGTGAGCCTTGACCTTCGTCGAGCGGCAAGTGCCAATGGTGAGTCAGCGCTGACGCAACGGCTCACGGCTCGGGAACTCCCAGTTCGCCTGAGAGCTTATGCCACCCGCCGCCCTTCCTCGAGTTAATCATAAAAGAAAAAGTAAAAAAAAAAGGCGCCTCGGAATTTTATTTTTATATACGTGTGTGAGCAGAAATTTTCCTTTCTAATGACAGAATTAAGCTTTTTATTTTTATCATCATTCATTTATAATGAATATACGAAATTAGAAGGGCTCCGCCTATCCCGCTCTCACGATCTTTTTTATGAGATTGGTGATAGGTTTATACTCTATTCGAGTTGCGAATATATTATATACGGTATTAGGCTGATAAATAATTCAATTGAGTTTTATATTAGAAAATGAAAATACATTTTTTTTTTAACACTCACACTTTTTTCCCATTCACACTTAACATTCACACACATACACACAGTCTTTTCGGCAAACTAGGCCATATAAGACTTTGTACAGAGAGCGCCACAATTAAGTCCCCCCCCCTCCCCACTTGATAGCTAAAGCTTTAAGTATATGGTATAGAATATGGTAAATGGTGAAATAATTTTGAATTTTAAAAGGTAAAATAAAATCATTTGTACCAGATTTTACGTTTACCCTTTCGGTCATTAAAATTATTTCACTTTAAACTATATACTTAAGGCTAAAGCTATCAAGTGGGGACTTAATTGTGGCGCTCACTGTACAATAACCGTTATTATGAATAGGCTATATATATATTGGGGTCCAGGTATTCTTATTTAAGCCATTTGGTATCCAAATGGCTTAAATAAAATCATCAGATTGCCTGGGATCCGAACCCGAGATGTACAAGGCAGGCGCGCTACCAACTACGCCAAGCCCGGGCCTCATTTTTTTTTTATTCAATCTTTGAAGACATAATACTTTTATGTACTTGGTTGGTTAAAAATCTATTTCATTTTTAGTTTACAAATATATTTGCTGATAGACAAAGTGTTCATTTAGCATGGGGTACCCAAGCCAAAAAAGACTTGGTAAAAAATACTATCTAGGTGTTGACCTTGAATTCCAAGGGTTGTCACACCAGATTTTTTGTGTCGAGATATATTTAGTTTCCTCCAATATATTAAAATTCAAGATGTAATAAAATTTATAAACATGATAAAATATTTATATTTTGTTACCATGGCAACCATTTCTAATACAGTACAAGAGTAAAGTGTGCTTCAAACAATTTTGAGGGCAAAATGAGATTAAACATTTTATAGAGCATCTAAAAAATAATTGAATTTTAATTAAAATGGAAAAACATTTTAAACGTTTACCATGGAAAAAAACTGAAAAACTACATCAGTAAAGTCCTAGTACTTTTTGGCCGATTTTGTTCAAAAGCTTATTTTCACAACTTGCGAGGTTGCCTAACTTGAATATAAAATTTCAGCCTCATAGATCATTTCCTTCATGCTTAAAAATGTCCAGACGGACATACAGACCAATTCTCGGCACCGAATTTTTGACATGGTCGCAATACTTTCTCTCTATATATTTCACACATAGGGTAAGAGAAAGTAAAAATTATATAAAAGCAGAATAATACTATTATTAAAGTTAAATTAAATTTAAAAAAAAATGCCTTCCTTCTCTTCTACTCGTCTTTTTACATTTCTCTGATTGTTTGCGTTAGTAGAGAAAGAGATGATGCAAAAAAGCAGAAAAAAGTTTCGATTTGAGAACAAATATGAGGTGGACGCTTCTCCTTCTTCCTACCAAGCTTTAATCAACTTAAGGAGGTTTGGGTGAAGGGGGGGGCGGGGGGGTAGCTTTCCTTTCCTGAACATCGCAAACATCAAAAGTCCATCCGGAAGTTTCTGGCCAACAACTCACGTTCATTTAATTTAACATCTCCAAGCAGAAGTCTATTTACTTGACATGATACTTAATTGTTTTTCCAGTTATGTAATTATTTTCAAGAAGATGTAATATCAAACAAATAATCTGAAAGTGATATTGAACAAAAAAATTTCTGGGTTGGTAATAAAATATGTTATTAATCAGATAAAAAAAAATTCTATATATTCTGATAATAAAAGTCTGATTTGAAAAATTAAAAGATTTTCTCTTGAAGAAGAGATTAGCCGAGGTGGAAAAAAGCTAAACTAAATCTGGTCTTATTTATAACAGATAAAATTAATAATAATTAAGTTAAGATATATAGAAATCATAAAAATCAAAAAAAATATGTACTTTCTTACTTGCTCGATCAGTTTTTACTTTCTCTTACCTCTATATATATGTTAATATATAGAGAGAGAACGTATTGGATTCATGTCAAAAATTCGATGTCGTGATTTTAATGGATATACACGTTTTGAGGTCCCCTGAATCCAAAAAAGTGGTTTTCGCGACATGGTCTGTCTGTGCCTGTGTGTGTTCAATTTTAAGCATGAAGGAATTGAGCGACGAGGTTGAAATTTTATATTTAAGTTAAACACCCATCTAAGGCGTGAAAATAAGCTTTTGATCAAAATCGGTCAAAGAGTACTAGTACTTTACTGATGTACTTTTTCAGTTTATTTTTTGATTTTCTCAAAATTCGCTACAACGATTTTGATTAAAATTCATAAATCAATTATTTTTTAAATGCTTTTTAAAATGTATCTTCTCATTTTGTCATTAAAATCTTTTGAAGACCACTTTACTCGTGTACTTCAGAGGAAAGATAGGAGAAATGGTTGCCATGGTAACAAAATATAAATATTTTCCCATACTAATAAATTTTAAATCTTGAATTGCTCGGGGCTTGGTGTAGAGGTTAGCGTGCTAACCTCGTATACCAAACGTCGCGGGTTCGGACCCTAGGCAGTCCGATGATTTTATTTAAGATAATTGGATACAAATGGCTTAAATAAGAATGTCGGAACCCATATATGTATATTAAATCAATAACGGATAAATGGTAAATGTTTGTAAACGGTAAATGTTTTTTTTTTTTTTTTTTTTAAACATTCACACTTTTTTCTCATTCACACTCACACTCACACACACATTCACACAGTCTTTTCGGCAACTCAGGCCATTTAAGACTTTAGACGATAACCGTTATTGATAAATATACATATATGGGGTCCAGGCATTCTTATTTAAGCCATTTGGTATCCAATTGGCTTAAATAAAATCATCGGACTGCCTGGGGTCCGAACCCGCGACGTTTGGTATACGAGGTTAGCACGCTAACCTCTACGCCAAGCCCCGAGGGCTGTAATAAATTTTATATGGCCGGGCGAAAGTGGGGGGGGGGGGGGGGGGGGGAGAAAAAGAGGAAAATAAAAAAAATCTCTTATATCTAATATATCGGCGGAAAGTAAATATATCTCGACACGAAAAATCTGGTGTGACAAGCACAGTACACAACTTTCGATTACCGAAGGTTAGAGAAAGTTGTGGGCTGTGCGACAGTCACACCAGATTTTTATTCTATTTCTTCACCCATCTTGGGAAAAGAAATAACTTCAAAACCTGCGTTACGTTTGTAAATTTGTACAACTCGAAAAGCTGACGCCGCGTTCCAGAGTGTAACACTGAGTAATAGCGCCTTGTGTGTGGCAGGGATGATACAATCTTGCCTCAAACAACCGTATCGCCCTAACGCGGCTTTACAGAAACGTCAAACGCCGCGTTATAACGCGTTGTGTGCCGGAGACTTTAATGGCTAATGATAAACTTGAACTTCATATAATTATTAACACTAAGACAGTGGCGTAACTACAGGGAAGCAACGCTTTAGGACTCCCGGTTTTAGGGGACCCCTTTAAAAATTTATTTATTTAATTAGGAGAGGACGGAACACAGCAGCCAAGTAAAAATAAAAAACGTTATATCCTGTCGCCGACGTTTCGAGCGCAGGTCGCACCCATCTTCAGGACAAGCAGAATTGTCAAAAATACGTACAGATGGTGTGGTACAGTATATAAATATCATGCATAAACATGTTTATACAATTTTGCATCGTTATAAAAAAGTGCAATAAACAAGAACCATTCAACAACCAACTATGCGACTGAAACTATATTATATGGAACAGCAAGTGATGATAATAAGACTGTAGAGGGGTAAGTGACTTCTACTGTACACAAGTAGGATGACCCTTTGCCATTTTAGAATATCGATATTTTATCAATTTAAAAATCAACTAATTCAAACTAAATTAAAATATTCATTCCACGTAAAAAATTAGTTTTCGTATACAACTTTTTAATAATTTGAATACATCATATTCATGTAGATAGAATGACGGCGAGGGGGAAAAAAAAAAAAAAAAATATTGAAATTCCATTGATGGCCAAATGCATATTGATGAAAGCCCGATGAATTAATATCCGAGTTGAGTCATAAATCTAAAATAATAAAGTTTGTTTGGACTAATATGAATTTTTTAACTAACATTATTTCATTTATTATTAGTTTTCGAAAATCTAATATTAAATTTATATGAAAACTTATCAGAGGGAAATTTTACGACAAACAAATGATATTAATAAAAAAAAAGGAAAATTTCATAAATGAATCCTCCTTACTCATTAATCATCCTTTTCTAGTCAATTCATATAAAATTTATCGAAGGTTTTAATAATAATAAAAAAAAGAGACGAAATTTGATATAAAAAGATATTTTTTATATGATTTGATTAATAATCTATGTGATTTTTATGAATAGCGTACGCAGGCAAACAATCCTTTTGAGGAGGAAATCATCATCATCATCATCATAAAAGGCTGCTTTTATTATAATGAATGCTAAATATTAGTACAAAAAAATGTCAGAAAAGAAAGATATTATAATTACTATATAAGAACTCGTATAGGGATGATTCCATACAGGACAAGAGATAAATAATTTACTAGAGTTCCAAAGCAGAATTTTACTTTATATGACTATAAAGAGGGCCGTCGAGAGTCATGTCAGGCAGCGGTTGTATAATAGAGTGGGCCCAAAAAACTTATTTTTTGATTTCGAAGTTGTAATAGCGCCGAAAAGTTGCGAATTATATAGACAAAAAAAAGAAAGAAAATTATAAAAATCGGTTGATATTCGTGCCTCCCCATACACTAGTCCGCGCCTCACAGTTTGGAAAACGCTGGTATAAGAGTATTTTATGGCTGGTGGAATTTGTATCAGGAATGAAAGTTAGAAAAATCGAAGCCAGAATTTTTTCTTTAAAAATATATTTTAACAGTTAACGTTTCGGCTTTGGTCAAAGCCATCCTCGGATGACCCCTAACAGTTCCGAGTATAGCTTTGACCAAAGCCGAAACATCAGCTGTTTAAATATATTTTTATAGAAAAAATTCTGGCTTCGTTTTTTCTAACTTTCATTTCTGAAGAAAAATATTTTTCTCAAATCTTATTTTCACGCCCTAGGGGGGTGCCTAACTTAAATATAAAATTTCAACCTCCTAGGTAAGAGAAAGTAAAAATTCAAATCCGAATCGAGATTAGTTCTATAATACAAAAAGATGCGGTAACTCACCCCAGTGAAATTTTAAGTGGACTAATCATATCTTACTTTTGTACCTAATGAAGAAAATCCCTACAAAATTCTGCAAGGGATTCGATGGGTTCCTAAGTTACCCAGTGTTATTATTATCTGTTTATTAGAGTTTCGAAATCTTCAAAAATTAATTCCGCCCCAGTAATAAGAAATTTTAGAATGACATTAAAATGTTTCTACACCACTATACTATTTGCTAAATATTGAATATAAATTTTAACTCAAACGGAATGCACTTATTTTTTAGTAAAAGTACCCTTATTAAAAAAAACATTAATATCTTTGTGCATTATAGGGGATGGGGCATTAACCCCCCTGGTTAATGCCTTCATACCTCCCCCCCCCCCCCATTTAAGGAAATGCGAGCCTTCACCGCGAAATTACACTCAAAATAATTTGAATAAATAAATTTATAAATAATTATTTTAATTTTAATTTTATTTTGAAATTATTTTATTTTAATTTTCAACCCTTAATCCACCCCTGTGTAAAAGTATATTAAGGAAATTTGATTAACAAAAATATAGGCCATATAGAAAGAATATAATCGTAAATAATGGTGACTTAAGAAAAGATAAAAAAAAATGCACTCAGGCTTGGTGTAGTTGGTAGCGTGCCTACCTTCTATACAGAACGTAGCGGGTTCGGATCCCTGGCAGTCCGAAATGGATACCAAATAGCTTAAATTGAAATGCCTGGACCCTCAATATGTATATTATTAATTAATAACGGTTATCGTATAAAGTCTTATATAGCCTGAGTTGCCAAAAAGACAGTGTTAATGTGTGTGTGAGTGTTGAGTGTGAATGAGAAAAAAAGGTGTTTACAAAAAAAAAAAAGATAAAAAATAAAAAACTAATTTTTTTTTCATGACACCTACACTCCCCCTCCCCCTTTCAACAGCTTATATTCTCCCTCTACCCTTAGTGAAATACAAAATATTTAATTTCATATTCAAAAGAATCGTTTTTCGCAGTCAAATTATTTGTTTCTATCATTTTATTTTCAACGATAAAATGCATAATAATTACCTTTAATAAGAAACTCAAGAGGGTGTGTTGGCTGACGGGTGGTAGGGTGGGTTACACTATATTAATTATTCACTTTGATTCACTTTAAACACAAATAAAAAAAAAAAAGAGATGAGCTCTCCGCCTGCCTCCTGGCAACGCGCTCGACTCAACTGAACGAGAGATTCGTCTCTTTCTTTGTATAGGAATAAAAATAGATGAAAATAACAATTCCCTTTTTATTAAAAGTAAAAAAAATACCTTTTTCTCTAATCTAACTATTTTTATAGCTAGAAAAGAATGTCAACAAGTGATTTGGAATATTCCATGGCCTTTCTTAAATAATCAACCCTTCATCCCCTCTAATCAAAATAATAATCAACGTTATTTTTTCAATGTTTTCTATTTATTTGGCTTCGATTTAGCTAAAATAAATTTAAAAAATATTTTTTTCAATTTTTCAACCCTTAATCCAATTTTTTTTTTTTTTAAACACTCACACTTTTTTCCCATTCACACACACTTTCCCACCCCCTTTTCGGCAACTTAGGCCATATAGATCGATTTTAAAATTGTTTAAAAGTCGAAAAAAAAATTATCTTTTATTTTTACTATTTGATGTGAGGTTTGGGAGAATTTATTATTGAATAGTTTCGACGTCGATATAAAGGTATATAATTTAAGTTGTAAAAAGAGAAGTTTTTAAAATTGCTTTAAAAGAATAAATATTATATATCGTCAAGAAGTTTATTTATTAAATATTAAAAGAGGTTCTATTAGGTAACTTAGAATTGAAGCTAATGGAATGGTATAAATAAATTTGCCTGAATCCCATTCAATGGATATATAACTAATATTAAGTATCGTTTATAGTTTAATGCCCAATCGCACCAATACATCTTAGGTCTTAAATTCGCCTTGAGCCCTCCAAGACCTATAAAAAAAGAATTGTGGCATTTTACCTATTCAACTATTTATATATAGAATAAATATTACATTTTGATATTATTTATGGACGCACAAATAGAGGATCTTAAGTTCCGATTTCCTGATTTCAAATTCAATTGTAAGATGTAAGGCGAGCTTAAGATCTAAGTTGTGTTTGTGCAAATGGACATTAATGGCCTAAGATGCCGAATAGACCTAGTCTCTTGTTTTTTTCCAATAGTCCTTGTTGATTATATTAATTTAATAAAATAATCATATTTATGTGTGGGTGTGAATAATTTAATGAAAGACCATTAGAATTTTTTACTTTTTAATATTTAATATTCTCTTAAAAGATTTGAATTCTCTAAAAATTAACTCAAACTTTTTTTTAATATCTAGTAATAATTATATACATAGAGCGTCCAGATAAAAGAAACACCCTTAAATAATTGAATAATTTCAAAATTACATTTCGTTTTATTTGCTCATAAAGTTAGATTATTTCTCTTATGAAATAGAAAATTATATGAACTAATATAAAAAAGAGAACTGTTAGGCAGGTTTATGCCATTTGAAATAATTCAAAATTAAATAAAAAATAAAGTACGTAACGTATTTTATAAATTCCATTGTTCGAAATAAAAACCAGTCAACTTTGCAAACATTAAAACGTTTCAAATGAAATGATATTTTATAAAATAGAAGCTCTATATAAATATTTTTTTTTTATTATTATTAACTCTATGTTCTCTTCTGGAAATATGTATAATTTAAATTCAAAAAGATTTGAAAGGCTTTGTGTTTGGTTGCGAACACGAAATTTTCTCATAACTCATTAAATATTTTATTTTTTATGATAAATAATTTTCATTTCAAATGAAAAAAATTTAAATATTCATTCATGTGTTGCTACTACATATAAGTTGGAACACGAAAAAAGTATCGATACTTTTTTTTCAATACTTTACTTATATGAGTACTTGATTGCCAGTATCGAATGAAAAGTACTCATTCAAAAATAATTTTCTTTTTTAAAGTCTTTTTGGCATCCTAGGCTATGTAGGCTTTAAACGATACACAATTTTAGGGTATATATTACGCTACAAATTATTCAGGCATATTTTATTTAATGTTCAATTCAAATTTTTAATGAAAAATGTTTAAAATATCTTTGCAAAAAAGAATATCTCTAAAAAAAAGTATCATTGACAATGTACTTTTGTAATAAAGATATGATAAAAAGAAAAAAACAAATTTTTTTCTTATTACAAGTCAACTCCAACTGACTATTACAAGTAACATCAAGAGAAATATTTTAACATTTTATTTACACCATTTGGTATCCAAATGATTTAAATAAACATCTCAATTAGCATCTAATTATTATCTTCTAAAATAATGTTCTCAATTTTTGTTATTTGTTAAATAGTTTATTTTATTTTAAATTGAATTCCCTATACAGGACATGTAAACTCTCTGTTAGTATAGTTTATTAGAATATAGGGATATTTGAATTTACATATTGTATTATGTACTATGTACTTTTCAACAATTTTGTTGAATAATTAAATAAATAAAAATGTTTTCTATAATACTCATTTGATAATAATCATCAAATGGTATAAATAAACATGCCTGGACCTCAATATACTGTATATCGTAATTTAATAATAAGTACCTGTACCGTTTAAAGTATAAAAGGCCTAAAATGCCGAAACAAATTTTTTGAAATACTCATACAAAAAAAATACTCGATACTTTATTCGACTATTTATATATAGAATAAATATTACTTATTGATATTATTTATGGAGGCACAAATAGAGGTTCTTAAGTTCCGATTTCCTGATTTCAAATTCAATTGTAAGATGTAAGGCGAGCTTAAGATCTAAGAAGTGTTGGTGCAACTGGACATTAATGGCCTAAGATGCCGAATAGACCTAGTCTCTTGTTTTTTTCAATAGTCCTTGTTGAATTATATTAATTTAATAAAATGAAACACATAAGCCTATTTTTAGTTATTTAAAGAATTCAATTTAAAATTCTTTCATCTCGTAAACAGAATTTATCTCAATTTTAAAGAAGTCAAAAAAAAATTTCCTCGGGGTCCACACTTGATGAAATAATTCCAAGCATATTAATTAATAATCACTTTTAACGTCGATATGTAGGTCAATAATTAAAAAATTAATGATTTATTTATTTTGAATTAATAATGAAATGGATCGATTAAAATTCACGTGCAAATAGAGAGACGTGACTTGAAGCTCGTTGCAATGCGAGCGAGTCAACTATCTATCTCCCTTTAATACCTCCATTTAAGCCCTTCAATAAACGCTCTTTAAAGATATTTTAAACGTTTCAAATGTATAATTAAATAACGGTAAAAACACAAATAATAACTGTCAAAATGCGTTTCAATAATTAATATCGCTGATTTATTAATTACGTTAATGAGTTTAGAGAATTTTTTTCTAATTATTCATTTAGATTGTCATTTTTAAGTCATCTATCAAAAGTGGGAGATTTATATCAAAAAGTTTTTAAATATTTTTTTCAAGGCACGGAAGAATTATCATCAATACTATATATGGGCCCTGTTATGCAATATTGTGCCAAGCGCCAAAAAATTAAAAATTGAATTAAGCACGGAATATTGTTTCAAATGCTATAATTAATAGTATTTTTTTAATGAAATATGTCTTAAAAAAATTTATATTTAATGTTACTTGCACAATTGACAAAAAAAATTATATATAATCCAATGAAAACAAAAAACTTTAATGTTAATTTTCTCAAAACTCGGTAGGTGGCGCTTGACACACTAATGCGTAACAGGGTCCATATAAAGCGCTAGCCACTGACTTCCTGTCCCTGTGTGTATGTGGCTGTTCTCTCGCTGATTGGCCAGAGTTACAGGAAGTGAAGTCATCGAGGGAAATTTAGAACTTTTATTGGTCATAAATACAATATCCACGTTTAAATCAGATTATTGTGATTTAAAAAATCGGCTTACATTTTATAGAGAAACTCTAATCTAGAGATTACTCTCCCAATTAAAAACCATAGCTACTCGTCTTGATCAAAACAATAATTAACCGATAGTAAGCAAGAGAAATATCGGTGGAAAAATGGCTGGTGGCCTGATGCCGACATCCTTTTTAAAAAAATATATAAACAAGAGATCAAACCAAGTACGATAAAGTGCTACGTCAATTTAGATTAAGGAAATAGAAAAAACTCATGGCAGAATTTTTTTTTTTCTTTAACAAAAATATTTAATTACAGTTTTGGCGATCGATTTTGTCTTATTGATATTATCAGGGCAATGACAATTTAGAGAAAACATTAATTAAAGTAAGATATTTTTTTTTAAAAAGAGTTCAATCCACCCCCCTCCCAAAATTGCAAAAAATAAATAAGTAAAAATATAGTGAGAGAAATATGGGATGTTGAGTTATCATTTGGATACCAAATGGTATAAATAAATATGGGACCCTAACATACCGTTTCTAAATAATGTTTATCGTTAAAAAGTTCCTAAGATGCCGAAAAAACTTTTTTTTTTAGTCTTTTCGGCATCTTAGGGCCTATAGACTTTTTAACGATACACATAATATTAGAGACGATATATTAGGGGGTCCAGGCAGTTTTAAAATAACATTTGGAAGCCAAATGGTTTAAATATAAATATTACTGGGTCTGCCTGGGATCTGAACCCCGTGACTTTAAGTCTATTAATATAAAATAAAAATTTTATTCAATCAGGGTGGGTAATCTCCGGATTGTCCCCATCCCAAAAAGTTTTTTGGCTTAAGTTCAGCTTTCCTGAATGTTCTGGCCCAAAAAATACTCCATTCGACACTAATGTCAATAACACAAAATCGATCTCCTAAAATGTAATTAAATATTCCTGCAAAAGAAATTTCTTCTTTCTTTTTCTATCTTTTATAAAGGTGTTTTTAAAAATTTTATTAATCTATTTTTCTATATTTAATTATAAGAGGTTTTACTCAGACTATAAAAATTCTAGGTGGTCTTGAATATTTAATTTCTAAATTAATAGAATGAATTAAATCAAAAGGAATTAACAAGTCTGATTATAACTGGATATGGCCCCAAGGGTCCATCATCCCTGGAATTAACAAGTCTAATAGCCCTAGAATTTTTGTAGTCTGAGTAAAACCTCTTGTAATTAAATATATTAATATTACCAGACCACACCATCGTTAAGAATCTATTTTTCATTTAAAATAAGAAAAATTTAAAAAAATACATTAGGAAGAGTAAGGTGGCAGTCCGCAAAATAGATATCTATATAGGCCTATATTTATGGGATAAATGCTAGCCTACTGGCTGACTGACTTCTTCTTATTTTGGTTAGGGCTACTTGGCCATCCCTCACAATACAATAAGTACATAAATAGATTTAATTGAGGTGTATCTCTGATAATACGATTTATTTAAGGGTCAGGAAATCTCCAATGAGCAACGCAGCTAGTTGTTTTTTCAATTTGTGCCCTGGCACTTTATAAATAAAAATTGAAAAATCTGGTGTGACTGTCGCACAGCACACAACTTTCTCTTACCTTCGGTAATCGAAAGTTGTGTACTGTGCTTGTCACACCAGATTTTTTGTGTCGACATGTATTTAGTTCCCGGCAGTAGGGAATATTTGAATTCAGATGTAAAATTTATAAGTATGGGAAAATATTTATATTTTGTTACCATGGCAACCATTTCTCCTATCTTTTCTATGGAGTGCAAGAGTAAAGTGGTCTTCAAACAATTTTGAGGCCAAAACGAGAATATACATTTGAAAGAGCATCTAAAAATAATTGATTTTTGAATTTTAATCAAAATCGTTAGAGCGAATTTTGAGAAAATCGAAAAAAACTGAAAAAGTACATCAGTAAAGTACTAGTACTCTTTGGCCGATTTTGATTAAAAGCTTATTTTTCCGGTCCCGGGGGGTGTTTAACTTATATATAAAATTTCAGCCTCATAGCTCAATTCCTTCATGCTTAAAAGTGAACACAGACACACACACCCACCCACCCACACACCCACCCACCCACCCACCCACCCACAGACAGACCATGTCGCGAAAACCACTTTTTTGGATTCAGGGGACCTCAAAACGTGAAGATCCATCAAAATCTCGACATCGAATTTTTGACATGAAACCAATACTTTCTCTCTATATATATATTACATATATACATAGGTAAGAGAAAGTAAAAAACAACTAGCTGCGTTGCTCATTGGAGATTTCCTGGCCAAGTACATAAATAATTTATAAAATATCAATACAAAAAAAATAATAAATTAATACGTGTCCAAATCAAGTTAAAACCACGAGAGGAATTAATTTTATTGCAGGATAATAGGCAACCCAAATGGCAACGCCAAGTAATGAATTTTTCAATTAATTGTTCCTCAACTCATCTAGAGTGGATGCAGACTTATTAAGCCTTCTAGAAATTAACTGAACATACATGGTCCTATATATAAGAGTTCAGGAGCAATTAATCGAAAAATCCATAGCAACGTGAGATGCCTTCCAAAATTTTTTTAACGCAAACTCTATGATATTATCTTTAGTCGTTAATTTAAAATAATATGAATTATACTCTTGTTCAAAATACTCGTTTGGAATATTAAAAAAAAAAACTGTTTTTCATTTATTCGAACCTTATTTGTTTAATTAATCTTTAATTCAATAAAAAAATAGAAAAAAAGGGAGTAGACTATATATTTATTTTTATTAATCTTTATTCTTTGTTTTAATTGAATCTTCAAATATTTTTATCAGTTTAATCCTATTTATATAACGTATTAAATTTTTTTAGAGATAAAGATAAAACGAGATAATATTTACCTTTTTCTTGTTTGCCTTTTGTCTTTCGTTTATTTTTAAACAACATTTTTAGAAGACAAACATTTATGTAATTTTTTTTTTTTTTTATTTTTTTTTTTAAATACAAAACAACAAATAATGTAGAAAAATATTTGAAAATTATAATTACTATTAATAGAGTTGCCTCCTCGGTATGTGTATATTTTTGTAATTTTTATTCTATTTTGTTATGTAGAAAAATATGATCGAGATCTCACACTTAATAAAAAAATCACTATTAATTATTACTAGCTAACTCTACTTGAATATTGGAATATAAACAACTCCATTTTCAGGTCGAAAAAGTATAGGTAATTTATAATTTTTCCTTACTTTATTAAATTTTTGAAACTAACTAACTAACTAACTAACTTGTAAGTTATTTTACGCGGCTTATGGTAGGGTGAATTGGCAGAAAACGTCACGTAACGAGAAACGACAGTAACAAAAAAGCGTTACAATGCCCGAGCACCGGTGAAGGAAGGCGAGGCCAGGGCTACCACCCACCAGCTCTAGATAATTCTCTTTTTCTCTATCCCTTTCAATTTATTTTAATTATATTCGGAGTTGAAGAAAAGGGTGAATAACTTCATTTCTGGTGGGGGTTCCATAGCCCCACACGTTTTTTTTTTTTTTTAATTAATATTGAGAAAATCTTAGGACGAATCGAGGGAGAAATTTAGACCCTATTTAATTCAATTGATTGGTAACCTCTCACCTAGTACAGTACAATAGGCAAAAACTCTACCATTGTTTTCCATACTTATTTTACGATTAACAATATTAATTTAAATATAAATTAATTGTCGAACTAACAACTGTGTCCAATATTATAAGAATTGTAGTATACACAGTAGTATTCTATGAATAAAATCAAAACATTTGTTTTGTTTTGATTTTGCTCAGTTGCTATATTAAATTATCAAATTTAATTTAAATTTTTTAACAAATTTATAACGAAAGATACAAAAATTATATGGACGAAGGAACCAAGCGTCATTATGATCGAAATTGAGATAAGACCGCCATCTTGAAGGGAAAAAGAAGATCTATCTCTTTATTTATATCACAACATTATTACTCTGTGCACTTTTTACTTTCTCGTACCCTATATATGAAATATATAGAGAGAGAAAGAATTGCGATCATGTCAAAAATTCGATGTCGAGATTTTGATGGATATACATGTTTTGAGGTCCCCTGAGTCCAAAAAAGTGGGTCCCGCAAATTGGTCTGTGTGTGTGTGTGTGTGTGTGTGTGTGTGTCGTGTGTGTGTGTGTGTGTGTGTGTGTGTGTGTGTGTGTGTGTGTGTGGACAGATTTTTAGCATGAAGGAGTTGAGCTAGCGGATTGAAATTTTATATTTAACTTAGGTACCTTTGAAGAATCTCAAAATAAGCTTTTGAACAAAATCGGCCAAAAAGTACTAGTACTTTACTGATGTACTTTTCAGTTTTTTTCGATTTTCTCAAAATTCCCTCCAAGGATTTTTTTTAAAATTCATAAATGAACTATTTTTTAGATGCTCTTTAAAATGTATATTCTCATTTTGCCGTTGAAATCTTCTGAAGACCACTTTACTCTTGTTCTTCATAGGAAAGATAGAAATGGTTGCCATGGTAACGGAATTTAAATTTTTTCTTTTTATTAGATTAAAAATCTGGTGTGACTGGCGCACAGCACACAACTTTCTCTTACCTTCGGTAATCGAAAGTTGTGTACTGTGCTTGTCACACCAGATTTTTTGTGTCGACATGTATTTAGTTCCCGGCAGTAGGGAATATTTGAATTCAGATGTAAAATTTATAAGTATGGGAAAATATTTATATTTTGTTACCATGGCAACCATTTCTCCTATCTTTCCTATGAAGCACAAGAGTAAAGTGTGCTTCAAACAATTTTGAGGGCAAAACGAGAATATACATTTGAAAGAGCATCTAAAAAATAATTGATTTTTGAATTTTAATCAAAATCGTTAGAGCGAATTTTGAGAAAATCGAAAAAACTGAAAAAGTACATCAGTAAAGTACTAGTACTCTTTGGCCGATTTCGATTAAAAGCTTATTTTGTCGGTCGCGGGGGATGTTTAACTTAAATATAAAATTTCAACCTCCTAGCTCAATTCCTTCATGCTTAAAATTGAACACACACCCACACACCCACACACCCAGACACCCACACACCCACACACCCACCCACCCACCCACCCACAGACAGACCATGTCGCGAAAACCACTTTTTTGGATTCAGGGGACCTCAAAACGTGAAGATCCATCAAAATCTCGACATCGAATTTTTGACATGAATCCAATACTTTCTCTCTATATATATATTACATATATACATAGGTAAGAGAAAGTAAAAATCAATTAATATTTAAATTCCCATTTTTTTAAAATTTATTTGTGTCTTTAATTGTTTCAAAGAAAACATATATGTCTCTCTCTCACTTGCAAACATTATCGTCTCTCTCTACTCTTTTTAAATTCCCTTTCCACCTTATCTTCGCATAGGCCTAATGTTAATTTCCTATAGGGATTTGTATGTTAATTTCGATTCAAAAGGGGGTCCCCTTTAGAACTTTTTAGGCATTTAAAATTTTTTTTTCCAATTCTTATGAAATTTTGTATTTATTTACGATTCTATATTGTGTATAAAATGTCCAAATATGAGATTAAAATTTTGAAAAATAACCATAGTTTATTTGAAGCAGTCAACATTTAAAATCCAAGTTTGAAACTAAGGTGCTATCGGAAACTAAATATATCTCGACACAAAAAATCTGGTGTGACCAGCACAGTGCGCAACTTTCTCTTACCGAAGGGTAAGAGAAAGTTGTGTGCTGTGCGCCAGTCACACCAGATTTTTTTTGTATAAAACAAGAAAAAAAATCATTGCCATTGGTTTGGTTTACAATTATGCAATTGGAATGTCCCAGATTTAGGGTAATGGCGTTTGGTTCCTTCATGCATAACATCGTCCAAATATATCTCCGGAGAAATTCTATTTATAGTTCCTGAATATATATAAAAAAATATGTTATTTAAGAAACAATTATTGCCCCCCCCCCCCCTAACGGTCCGATGTTTACTCAGAAGCTTTTCAGTTCTTGGCCTTTGCTTCCAGTTTATGTATGCAAAATTTCAAAACTATTGAATAACTTAATAATAAATAGTTATTGAGTTTTCATTGAAGAAAAAATTTCCACTGACAAACATCATTTTTCAAACACTACTTAAATGAATTCTGGGGTGCCTCAAAACGAATTTTGGCATTTTCAATTCAATTTCAATTTTTTTTTTCAATTATATTAACTTTTCCTACCCAATTTACGATTGGTGGGCTAAGTTAAAAATGTGAAAGAACAGGATGTCAGCCAATATCACAAATTATAATAATGAATCTAAATAATTTATTATGTTAGCAAATTTATTCAAGAACAAAAGCCGGTTCTGAAACGAGAATATTTTGGTTTGATATGAGATTAAAATTCTATATAGCGCTGATAGAAATGAAACTTAAATTTCAAATAGTAACTTGAATGATCCGCCCAATCCGGTTCCGGTCAAATATAGTCATGGGCTGGCTAGACCTCCTTTATGAATTAATCATGTTAATCTTTTAAATGCAAGAGGGAAAGAGAGAGAGCGAAATCACATTTATAAAACCACTCGGGGTGAGAGAGAAAAAAAAATATTCAATTAACCATCAAGCATTTTTAGAATTATACTGTATATTCTTTTAAAAGATTCTTGACTAATGATGAGTTAGTTGCGTTCGTTCGTTCGTTCTTTCGGTTCTTAAAAATTACGAGTCAGCCACTTTTCTCCAGGAGACGGAGTTAGTTATTAGCCTTTCTAGCAACCGGTCGTAAATATGAACCCTCCATTTATCCATTTAGAAGCTCATACTTCTTGTTCATTAAACTTTTACGCCAAACTTGTCAATGAACAAGACAAGCCAGTAGCGATCATCTCTTTTATTTTATTTAAAAAAAAAAATCTTGATTGATTTGAAGAAAAAATCGTTGTGTGGTTTTATGAAACCACGATGCAAGTGAAACTTTTTTCGGATCGTAGGCGTTTAACTGAGTTTTCAGAAAATTATTCAATTAAAATAAATTAAATTAAATTATTGGCTATTAACATTTAAATTTTAATGTGAATTTTTTCTCGTTAAAGAATATTTAAAAACTAATAATAATAAATTTCTTAGTTCTTAATAAGAATTTATACTAATTTGTTCAGAAGATTATGAAGTGATTATAGAGGAGGGAGATATCAGCCAAATTGGGATTGTCCAGGTTAATAAAACTTCCAGAATAAGACGTTTCGGCCTGAATTTATTTGACCAACTTCAGGTATTATTATCTCAGAGCTTGGGCACTGGAGCCATATAATTTTGTATGAAGCAAATAAATTTTATTATTGACGAGTCCTGGGTGGATCACATCTGCACTTGCACTATGTGTATAATTCCCAATAACTGAAGATGGCCGAAACGTATTATTCTGAGAGTTTTATTAACCTGGACACTCCCAATTTGGTTGATATCTCCAATTCTCCACTATGATTATGAAGAAATTATAGAATAACGAACAGAAGTGGAAGTATCTTGGTCTAATTAATATTAAAAGAAAAATTTGGCGTGTCTGGTAGGACAATTGGTAATCGGTAATTGAAAGTTTTGTACTGTGCATGTCACACCAGATTTTTCGTGATGACATATATTTAGTTTCAGCCGATAAATTGAATCGTTTATTTCAGAAACCACCTAAGCGACAAAATTTAAAATCATGTGTTTTTGGTGCTACTGTACAATTTAAAGGTAAATGCATCTTTTAGATTATCCCAATAGCATGTTTTTGATTTGGTAAAAAAATATTTGAAGGAGGCTAGAACTATACTTAAGCTGCAAAACAGTTTTCTTTAGTTTTCCGAAAGTTGAAAATCTGGTGTGACTGGCGCACAGCACACAACTTTCTCTTACCTTCGGTAATCGAAAGTTGTGTACTGTGCTTGTCACACCAGATTTTTTGTGTCGACATGTATTTAGTTTCCGACAGTAGGGTACAATTGAATTCAAGATGTAAAATTTATAAGTATGGGAAAATATTTATATTTTGATACCATGGCAACCATTTCTCCTATCTTTTCTCTGAAGTACAAGAGTAAAGTGGTCTTCAGAACGATTTCAATCACAAAATGAGAATATACATTTTAAAGAGACATCTAAAAAATAATTGATTTTTGAATTTTAAAAAAAATCGTTGGAGCAAATTTTGAGAAAATCGAAAAAAACTGAAAAAGTGAATCAGTAAAGTGCTAGTACTCTTTGGTCGATTTTGTTCAAAAGCTTCGTGTCACGTCCCATGGGGGTGCCTAACTTAAATATAAAATTTCAACTTCCTAGCTCTTTTCGTTCTTGAGATATTTTGTTCACAGACACACAGACACACACACACCACACCCACACACAGACAGACCATGTCTCGAAAACCACTTTTTTGGATTCAGGGGACCTCAAAACGTGAAGATCCATCAAAATCTCGACATCGAATTTTTGACATGAATCCAATACTTTCTCTCTATATATATATTACATATATACATAGGTAAGAGAAAGTAAAAAAGCGCACTTAGGTGGTTTCTAAAACTACATCAGTAAAGTACTAGTACTTTTTGGCCGATTTTGTTTAAAAGTTTCGCATTACGTCTCATTGGGGTACCTAAATTAAATATAAAATTTCAACCTCCTATCATCTCTTTTCGTTCTTGAGATATTTTGTTCAAAGACACTCATACGAACAGACCATTTTGCAGTAACCACTTTTTTGGACTCCGAGCATAACCTTGGACTCAGGGGACCTCAAAACATATATATACAACAAAATCTCAACATTGAATTTTTGACATGAAACCAATACTTTCTCTATATAGGCCTGTATATTAATATATCATATACACTATAGGTAAGAAAAAGTAAAATAGTTAATGTGTAGAGAATTTTTAATCCTTTCGAGCCCCTCCCTCTATACCCAAATAGAACAAAAGCTTTTTCGTTTCGAATTTGATTAAATTCCTTGATTAATTAAAATTTGTTCTCTTCTTTCTCTAAGTTGACACATACGAGATATTTCATAAGAAAAAAAGCCTTTCTCATAGTTAATTATATCCTGTTTGTTAGATTAACCAATATAGATGTTTAGTATGAACACCTAGTTCTAATTTTGATTAAATAATGAAATCAAAAACTCGCAAGTACCTGAGTGAGTTCAGTAAATTAGTCTATTATATTGTAGATGCTTGGTTAATATATATAATTAAAATAATTACCTCGAATAGTATAATTTAGCGGCTATTTTAATCAATTTAATCAATTTAAAATAGAATATCCTAAATAATCCATTTGCAATATGAAACCAGTATTTTTAAAATTCGAATATTTTTTTTTTTTTTTTTAATCATCTGTTAAAAAAGTTTTTTTAATACTAAAAGATAATTGGCTGATCAAATTTCTATAAGAGATTTAATATTACTAAAAGCATCGCCCGCTTGTGAGGCCCCTCAACATGCAATTTTTTAGACAACTAGTTTCGAACAATTATTATTAATAGGAACTGACCGAATATTCGGTTTCGGCCAAAAACCAGCCGAAACCTGAGTTTGAAAAGATGGGTTGAGACTCGCACGCAAAAAAAAAAATGGTCAAATGATTTTCATATGAGTTAAATGTCCGCAAGGCGGGAAAAATTCATTTCCATGGCAGGGGAAAATTTTCCGCCAAGCAAAAAAGGGGCGGAAAATATTTTGTCTTTCCAAAAAAAGGTAAAATGATTTCCACGGGAGGGAAAAAAATTTCCCGCTCAGTGGAAAAGAGGCAGAAAAAATTCCGCCCGGTTTCGGCCGAAACTAAGATTGAGGCCGAAATTCGGTTTCGGCTGAAAATCTTTTTTCGGTCGGACCCTAATTATTAATACAAGTGGTAAAGCCCGCCGAAGGCAAAAGTTTTTAATTTCACTCTCTGACTCCACTTCCTTTAACTCTGGCAAATCGGCTAGAGAACAGGCACATACACACAGGGACAGGAAGTCAGTGGCTAGAGCTTTATATAGGTCTATAGTAATAATGTTGATACCTATCTCGCTCTTTAAGAAATATATAAATATAATTTTAAAAGAAATTTTAATTCTAGGCCTATTTGTTAAAATAATGTTATTCTGTTTAACATAATTTAGTTAATATTCTTTTACAGTGGAGTTCAGCAGTTGATGGAATTAATTCTTTTAATTTTTAATAATTGACTTTAATTTTTCATAGAGATAGAACTATATGTTTTCCAATGGGAAAATTCTGAATTTTCAAATATTTTTGAGCTTCCCCGTTTGAGGATTTAGGAACTCGAGTATTTTTCCTGGGATCTCCTTCTTTTTGAAATTTCAACAGGAGGTTGATCAAAGAGTGCGTGGGGAGAATTTTAATCAAGACAGACATTCCGCAATTATAAATATAGATAACAAAGGACAACATGAAATAAGCATTGGCTGTAGCAGAAGCAAAGAGAAAGTCCCTTCAAGTTCTATTCTCATCTTGAGTGATAAAATTAAATTATTTTAAACTAAAAATAGGAGAAACCAAAATAGCCTCGGATGCCGAAAGCGAATTCAACAAATAAACTAAATACGGTAGTTCAAATGACAATAATTTCGTATTATTAATACATATAAGGGTTTATTTGAGAAATTGGTTAAGAATATTGTGCAAATGTTTGCGAAATTAGATAAAAAATTATTAAATCGCTATCCCTTTGATTCATATTATCTAATTACCATTTTCTTATCTTTATTTTTGAACCAATATATTTAGAATTTCGATTAAATTTAGAATAAAATTATCTCATAATAAAAAAAAGACTAATATATTTTATAAGATTAACATAAAAAAAATAGCCGATGTTTAGAATGGAGTATAATAATAAAAGAAAATAAAATACAACTAGAAACTAGTATATATTCCATATATATAAATAACGGGAAGTAATCTGTTGACCATACAAGATGTAATAACTTTTTTTTTATTCCTTTAAGATAAAAACTTGATTTAATTTTATTTAATTCCAGAAATGGATCGATAGCGATGTGCAAGTGAATTTATTATACGAGATAATAATGAGTTATCAAGAAAAAATCTGGTGTGACTGGTCGCAGAGCACAGAACTTTCTCTTACCTTCGGTAATCGAAAGTTGTGTTCTGTGCTTGTCACACCAGATTTTTTGTGTCGAGATATATTTAGTTTCCAACAGTACGGTACATTTGAATTTGAAAAATTTACAAACTATTTGTTTATTTATATTTTGTTACCATGGCAACCAATTCTCCCTATGAAGTACAAGAGTAAAGTGTTAAAGAGCATCTAAAAAATAATTAATTTTTTAATTTTAATCAAAATTGTTAGAGCGAATTTTGAGAGAATTTCACGCCCTAGGGGGTGCCTAACTTAAAAAAAGAAAAAAATAATATATATATATATATATATATATATATATATATAATTAAAAAATATATAAAAAAAAATAAATATAAAATTTCAACCTCTTAGCTCAATTACTTCATGTTTTAAATTGAATCCAGACAGACAGACTGGCAGACCATGTCGCGAAAACCACTTTTTTGAATTCAGGAGACCTCAAAACCACCCATCAAAATCTCAACATCGAATTTTTTACATAAATCCAATACTTTCTCTCTCTATATATAGGCCTATGTATATTAACATTTAAGTTACACATTACATTAAAATAGCCTCCCTGTTGGGGTAGGTAAGTTATCAAAACGAGCCATAGGTAAGAGAAAGTAAAAAAAGAATTTAAAATCTTAATAGGAGAGTCTTAATAGGAGAGTTCTACAATAAAGACTATTCAACCGGTCAACGCCCTCGGGCTATAGTGTAGGGGTTAGCGTCGCGCTAGCCTTGTATACCAAGGGTCGCAGGTAGTCTAATGATTTTGTTTAAGCCATTTGGATACCAAATGGTTTAAATATATATGGACACCAAATTGATATATTCATTCATAACGGTTATCATAAAAAAGTCTTACATGGCCTAAGTTACCGAAAAGACTGTCAGAGTGTGAGTGTGAATGGGAAAAAAGTGTGAGTGATTTTTTTTTTCAACAAAAAAATAAATAAATAACCTCTTCAAAAATAGAAATTCTTTAAACGAATATCACAAAACTTTCTATATTCGATGAAATAAAATTTATTGAAGTAAGCCAATCAGTATTTCGAGGTATGACTATAAATTATAATCATTTATGGAAAAGCCTTTATGAATAATTTATTTTTTAATTTAATAAAGAATTTAAAAAAGGAAATCACAAAATTACCTTGTAAAGAAAAAATAAATTTTTGAAGGATACTAGGTCAAAAATTATTAATAACCTAATTTGATTTTTCCTTTTCATTCAACGATTAATAATTGGTTTATAAAAAAAAAAAAAAACATAATTGGCTCGTTATCGCAAACTTAAATAAGTTTAAATATATAATTCATATGTAAATTACTATTATGTAATATTTTCATTTGGAAAAATGTCGTTATTGATTTGATCTATTAATCTTTTTTTTTTTTTTGTCCGACTTGAATAAGCAACTTAATTGGATCGGATACAACTTATTTGAACTTGTATCTGTTTAAGAATAAAAACAATCTATATCAAGGGCGTTTCATAAAATTGGAGAATTGATCTTATCAAAAGAAATAATATATGCAGATCACACACTACGACAAGATGGTTGTTGGTTGGTGTCCATTTCTTGGGCGTTAATTGAAGGTTTGATTCAGCAATCCTATTCGGGTGTTGAAATCCAATCGAAAACGAGCTTTAATTGAAGCTCCGATCAAATGGCCAAGCAAAAGGGACAATAACTATTATTAGAAAGGTGGGGAGAAAAAAAAAAATGTGAAGTCACGGCAATCGAAATGGCTGATCAGGTTGGGCGCCTGTAAAAGCGACTTTTGTGTCGGTAATTGGTCGACAGGTTTATAGGTGAAGGTTCTCGCTGCATACATAATAAGACGGCATATACATGTTTGCGATGGGTGGAAATAAATTTTAGAACAGAGAGCGGAAGTAGGCGCAGGCGCCCGCATCCATTAGGCCTCGAGTGATAAAAAACGACAGCCAACAAACCTTTATTTCCTTTAAATTATATCCCCTCTACCTTGAATTACGTTCTGTATCAATTTACTATTTGAATATATTCTATGTTAATCTTGTTTCTTTTTTCTTTTAACATTTTTATTTCTTTATTTGGGTTATTTAAACTATACTTTTTCAAACATGAGATGAGTTGTTAAAGGAAGAAATAAATAAAATGATGTGAACCACAAAACGAATTTTCTAGGAATTGTATTAGCCTGGTAGATAGGCCTACTTGGAAAAATTATCGAAAAAAAAAATATTTATCATGTAAACTTGGACTACTTAATCTAGTTTGGAAAAATTTGTTTGATGCCTGGAAGATAGGCAACAACAATTACCCACTTATCCCGCTAATAAGGTTTTGATTTGCTCTAAACTAGTGATTTTTCAAACTGTGGGTCGCGAGCCCTAGGGGGGTCGGTAGCAAAAGGAAAAGGCAAAGTTCTACACTACAATAACAAGACAATTTCAGTGAGAAGGATAGGCTTGTTTATTTTTCAAAAATTTGTAAAATCGTGGTATTATTTTTGAAATATTAACAATAAAATCATTTTTTAACTGAAGTCTATTTCTCTTTTTAGTTTTAATGTCCACCATTGAAGAGAACGTCAGTTCACGTAGGTAGAAACGGGCGAATGGCACTAATAATTTTAAAGCTTCCCTTTGTCAGCTCTGGATATTCTTGTTTTCTTTCCATTCAAAACAAGTCAGCACTTTGCGAATGAAATTCCATTTTTGCAGCTAAATCTCTAAGATTTTCTTTAATATTTGGGGTGAGATCAGCCAGTTCTAACGATTTATCCAAGAAAGGGTTGATCCATCTACGGCCATTGTCAGCTCCAGAGTGCAAGTCTGGAAAGTATGATAATAGTTTCTCTTGCAAATTATGCAAGCTCCGAATCATGCCAGGAATGTGAGCCCCTACCACGACCGATTGGTCTGTTGCATTATCTTCAACAGTCTACCGAAAAGACTCAAATTTATTGTTTTGCAGAGAGAATAGAATAGAATGGAAATAGGCACCGAAATAAAGAAAATCATATACCAAGTCTTTTAATTTACTAACTTTTTGCCTGTCTATGGACCAAGGGGGTCGCCAGAATTTTTCAACCGGTAAAGGGGTCGCGTATTCAAAAGAATAAAAAACACTGCTCTAAACGATGCATGTAAACTACAGATGTGTTTTGAGGAAGATTTAAAAGTACATGTTGTCCAGTCTAAAGTAATGAATTGTTATTATTTAGATTGTCTACCTCCAGCAAAAAATATCTGCAAGAATGGTAGTCGTTACTACTTTAATCAAAGAAAATATTTAAAGATTATATATCGGCTTCTTCATTAGAATTCTATAGTTCAGTTTGAGTTCAATATTTATAG
The DNA here is from genome assembly GCA_023213315.1 of Euborellia annulipes. Lineage (NCBI taxonomy): Eukaryota > Metazoa > Arthropoda > Insecta > Dermaptera > Anisolabididae > Euborellia > Euborellia annulipes. Next base: position 43,638 of record JAKCPI010000645.1, read on the forward strand.
TCTTTTATCGCATTTTATATCAATGACAAAATATAATTAATTTTAGAAAGGGCGCTGCTCAAAAAATTTTAAAATTTCGTCTGAGTGAGCTAAATAAATCAAATAAATTGGAAATTAAAATCTGCTTAGTTATTTTGAAGTTAGTTAATAAGTCAAAAAAATTTCAAAAAATCAATTTCATAAGCAGGGCTTTTTCTAAAAATGTTTAAAAATGGAAAAATGAATTCTATATGCTCACCATTTGAGTCTGAAAATCGTTGAGAACGAACCCTGGAGGCGATTGGCTTTCCCCGTTTAGAATAGGCGCGATGATTGCAGAAACCATCTATAACAAGAAAAAAAAGTGATGTTAACATCTTTTTGAAAAACGTCAACTTCAAATGAAGTCTATCATATTTAATTTAATTTTAATAAATTTATTCTTATTTAAATTTTATTGGTTAAAAGGATTTAGATAAATTAGGTCGGAGTCTAAATGGTTTCAGATACCGAAAAATCTGATGTGATTGGTCGCACAGTACAATACTTTCTCTTATCTTCGGTAATTTAAAGTTGCGTTCTGTGCATGTCACATCAGATTTTATATAGGCTATAAATATTTGTAAAGAGCAACACTTCTAAAAAAAAAAATTGAATTATGAATTTTAATCAGAATTATTAAAATAGTGAATTTTGAGAAAATCGAAAAAAAAAAAACTGAAAAAGTACAGCAGTAAAGTATTAGTACTCTTTGTGTTACATGCCAGGGTGTGCCTAATTTAAATATCAAATTTCAATCTCCTCTTTTCTTCTAATATTTTGTTCACCGACCGTGGAACCCACTTTTTTGGACTCAGAAAGTCTCAAAACGTGTATTTTCATCAAAATCTAGACATTTTGAACATAAATGCAATACTTTCTCTCTATACCTATATACACATAGCTGAGAATCATAGTGGCGAAAGTCCGAAATTCAACAATTCCAGAAAAGGGCAATAAAAGAATAGGCCAGAATCAATAACAAAGAATGGAAATATATTTTCGCCACTTTGGCACTCAAAAGCGAAAACGTTTGGTGGGCTTAATTCAAAAATTGAATTTTCGGACTTTCGCCACTATGATTATCAGCAGGCAATATATAAGTAAGAGAAAATAAAAAGAGAATAACATTCTTGAATTTATGATATAAGGAAGGATTGAAAGGCAGTGGTTATAAAGGGAAAGTCCCTTTAATAGGCCTGTTTGATCGGTATCTCTGAATTAAGATAAAGAAGAAGAATACTAGTAGATTTTATGCCTAGTAATGTTTTATATGATTTAATATTCTTCTTGGGAATTTATTAAAATAAATAATAGAGGGTTTTAATTTTCCGCCTTGACTCAAATTAAAATTTAATAATCAAGGAAAATATAAATTTAGCATGATTCATTAAGGAAATTTATGCAATCTAAAGTAATAATTTATTCTTCAGAAATATTCGAGAATTTTTTTTTGTTCCTAGCCTCCCCTTTGTTTTATATAAGATATTCAATTTACGTTTTAAATAAAGAGTTAAAGGTCAATTCTCCTGGCTCTAGAATTTAAATTATATCAAAAGCTTAAGTTATGAAAAAAACCTACATATTTTAATTAAAATAAAGTTTACATTATTTTCATTTTAGCATTAATTTTTATTTAAATATTTTTTGTTAAAAAGCAAGGATGAACTTTGGCGGGGAGGTAAAAATCAAAAACATCCTGAGAGTTTTGTGTCTCACTTATCTACTGTTAATTTGTCAATTTGGGATCGGCTGGTAGAAGAAATGCCATAATTAGATTGGGTAACTCGTGGTCTCTATCTACTTACTAAAAAGATGCGTTTCACATCTAGCTAAGTAGGCGTATAATAATTATAGAAAAAACTTTATGAACCCTAGTCATTCATTAATCATCGTTGGCCTGAAGAGGATATCAGAACCCTTGGGATGAAACCCTCTTTTAATAATAATATATTATCTCTCTTTGATGGTACAGCCTCCCTTTGGCTGGTACGTCTACATTCAAGTTTTATATCGTAAAATAAAATCTTTTTTCTTAGCAAAATGGGGCTATCAAACTCTATAATCCATTCAATGGAAAATAATAAATTTTGTCTCTTGTAAAATGAATTATTTCTTGTAATGAGGGGATATATAGCTGAGAAGACAAGCAGCCAGCATTATTTTCTTTCTTTCAATTTATCTCTAACGTTTCGGTTCCAGACTGAAGATGGCAGGTATCAAAACGTTAAATGTTAAAAAAATAGTAATATAATGGCTCAAATGACAAGTCTAAAGAACGCGGAGGCATATAAAGTTGAAAATAAATTAATTAAATGAGAGATTTGCAATTCTTTCGTTAGAAAAGTCAGCCAATATCTCGCTCGTAGGTCCAGACGCTGCAGAGTTGCCTAATCAATTTACAATCCGCCTTCGAGGGGGCAAAAGAGTGAGAAAGAGAGAAGACGAGATAGGGTGAAGTCGTGGGAGTGAAAGAGAAAAAGAGAGAGAGAGAGAAGGGACTAATCTTAATCCAATATCGGCAGCTGTTGGCAGCAAGCAAAGCGCTCTCGCTGCCAAGACAAAGATTTGTTTGAATCCGTCGCCCATCAAATTAGCGGAGACGCCAAGCTGGCTTGCAAATCCATGTTCAGTCGTTTATTCTGTTTTATTAACACGGGGCCCATTTACATTTGGATTAAAATTAAGTGGAATATTCATTTATACTAAAAGTATATTAAAGCCGTAAAGAATTTTGCTAAAATACAAGCATCAAAATTTCAACTTATGAAAAGGTTAAAGATATTTCAATGAATCAGGGAAGAGATGAATTATTACCAGAAGAGAGAAATTTGTCTCTACTCCATGTTATTCTGATGATGAGTATGATCGGCGTTCTAAACGTTACCAAATAAGAGCATTTTATATGCTGCCTAATCATTTCAATTTCTTTACTAAAAATTTTTATGGTGTGGGGTATTCTCAGTACAGGAACGTTTCGGCTTTGTCCAAGGCCTTGCTAAAATGTATATAATTTTTATTGTGAATTTGAAATAGGGCTTACAAATTTCATAAAAAATTCCATCTTTTATATAATCGTATATCTAAAATTTTTTTAATTTCCACCTGAATACAGATAGAAAAGAGATATTTTACCGCCCTGAAGGCATTTTCATATTAGATTTATACAATAGGGGCTTACAATATATCATAAATAAATATATCGTATTCTGGAGGGAGTTAAAAAATTTTTTGTTTTGCCATTGTATATAAATGAATTTTTTCAAGCCTTCTCTAGAACACAGTAAATAAATAACGATAAGTAACTGCTCCAAGGATGACTTCAGGATAGTAGCCGCGGAGGGAAAGAGGAGAAGATGGGGTCCACTGTCGGATAATTATAAATAAAGAGAAATACAGTTCTATTCTCTAAGCAAAAACGTTAGCTTTTAACATCTGAAATCAGCGTTAATTCATTTTAACACCTCCTTGCCTCAAATTGCTATTCTGTAAGCAAAAACTTTAACGCCAAAGCGTTATAACGCTAACTTTAAAAGTTAAAAATTAATTAATGTAATGCCTTTAATATTTTAACGCCGTAATTAATGCATACAAATGGCGTCTTTAACCTAAAAAGTAAGGTTATGATTTTGACAGCTTTGAAATAAAATCAACGTGCTTTTTTTTTTAATTTATTTAACGTCTTTTTCGTCATCGGAGGCCATTTAGACCCCGTCTCTATTTATTTCAATTTATTGGTAGGTAGCCAATTAAATTGAAATAAATTTTAGTTGCATGAGACGGGATGTGAAAGCAACATGTTAACGTCTCTGTTAAAACTTTGTTTAGAGAATAGTATTTTTTTAACGCTGATGTTATTACTTTACTTTTTAACATCCAATTTATGATGTTAAATACTTATTAGAAAATATAAAAATCTTTATATTCTTTAAAAGTGATTTATTTTGAAGGGATGGAATTAGCTCTCGGATCATCCGAACCCCCTCGCCTAAGAAATTTCTGTCTATGGCCCTGGATGGCTTTAAACAAAGCTGAAACGTTAGCAATTAGCAAATAATAATTTTAAAGAAAAAAAATTTACTACATTTTCTTTAATTCCCAATTTTTCTCTATCTTTGTAATTATAGATTTTAATGGTTAATACTGATTTTATCTTAATTTAATCTATGAAGAAAAATAAATCATAGGGAAATAAGATCTTTTGAATTTGATATAAGAGAAGGAGAGGGATAACCGGATGAAGAGGATAAAATGACGAATCCCATAATTCTCAAAAGCAAGTTTAGTGGATGGAGCTCACCCCCTGGAACTTGTTTAAAAACCACTCATTTATCACTTCCTCTTGGCTTCTAAGATAACCAACCACTGAGAGGGAAAGCAACCATTCGGGATCGAATTTTTTATAAAATATAAACGCAGCCAAACAAGAAGCAATGGCCGGCACAAAGAAGATCATTTACATTCTGTAACATCCAAGAACTTATAAGTTATCAAGATAAATAGCAATAGAGCAATTAAAAAGGAGATCTTATCATTCTTATTAAATAAAATTCCAAAAAAAAAAAAAAATTTCAAATGTCTCTTTTTATGATGTGAATCTCAATTCAATGTAACAGTACCAATTTTCGTTTGTGTATTTTCTGAAGAGTTGTTAAATAAGTATAAAAAGAATTATTTTGTTCAGCCCTTCCAACAAGATATGCTATTAAGATTTTTTTTATTATTGAATTCAGAATTAATTAGTACTATTATAGTAGTATATAGTAGTATTATACAGTAATAAAGACAAATCAATAAAGACAATTTTGATTGTTGGAGAATTTAATTAACAATAAGAGGCGAAAGGAGCGGGTATCCTAGTAAAAAATCATTAAAAATGATTGAGGGATACACACGCCTGCACCAGGGACACACAGGGATGCACACGCCCGCACCAGGGACACACATTTTTCTTCTGCTCACTTTCGAGCTAGTTTTAATCGAGCTGATAATAAGTTTTCACAAATCTGTTAATTTTTCTAACTCTTTTTGCTTACAATCTATAAAGCCTCAAGGGTGGGTCCAACATGAGGTTTATCCTTCAAAAGCGGAGAAAGTTCTTCAACAAAAAACCGACACATTCCCTTACGCCTTGGTGTTAAGTTTTCACTTTGTTGAAAAAAAAAAAATAATTTTCAAATATTTAGTTTAGCTCTGTATATTTTGACTTCGTTGAATAGATTAAATTGTTTTGAAAATTTTGTTATTTACCAGGAAGGTTTTCGGAAGATATTTATTTATCAAATAGACGGTTTTTTTTCACCCGTAATTTTAATCCTTTAAATATTTAAATCACGATTAATTTTTATTAGGCGTTTTTGAAATTTATATCAAAACTTTTATTAATTTGGTCCACTGTGGAATTCCGGGATTTATATCCCTAGATAAAAACAAGAGCAGAGCCTCTCCTTTATCTTTAAAAAAAAAAACACTTTTTTTTGTTTACCACTCTTCTCAGGCTCTTTTTTAACAAAAAATTCACTTTGCGTTTTATTTTTTCAAGAATAAATACCTCATTATGTCAATAAATGAAAAAATTTATTGTTAATTAATTGTAAAAGTGATTTTAAGAGGTATTTCTTAATTATCTCTATCGACAATAAAAGAGAAAAGTGTTTTGTCAGGGTGTGCTTTGTCACAGTACTTTATGAGATACGCTTGCCCTACCATGATGGAAGGAAGAGCTCAAGAACAAGCCCTTCGGATAAAGATAAGCCAGCTGATTTATTTTCTACTCTGTAAATAGTCACTTATCAGCCAACAGCACGAGCGATTAATTCCTATTGATTCTTCAAATACTTCCTAATGCTTGTTTAGTTTGATAAAAGAACTACACTCTATTTTATCATATTCCACATGTTTAACATTTAAATAAAAAATATTTTCGGATTATGAAATGAGATTAGAATTTACTATCAGTCATAGAAAAAAATTACTTTTATACCGGCAATAAATAAAAAGTACTTTGTAGGTAAAAAAAAACAAAACAAAATAAACACGTTGAGTCGAAGCACTCGGTTGTAAACAGGAATGGACAGAATCGCGATCCTTTGAATTTAAATCCGAGATTTTTTTGGAGAGGATCTTGGATCTGGATCGAAATCATTTTTGGTCTCTGGATCTAAGATCGGATCGCTAATCCTTTGCAAAGGATTAGTAATCCTGGATTTTTGCGATCCTTTTCAAATGATTGTCAACTCTTTAAAATTATAATGGAGAATTGGAGATATCAGCCAAATTGGGATTGTCCAGGTTAATAAAACTCCCAGGATAAGACGTTTCGGCCGTTATCGAATTTATTTGGCCATCTTCAGTTATTGGAAATTATACACATAGTGCAAGTGCACATGTGATCAAACCAGGACACGTCAATAATAAAATATATTTGCTTCATGCAATTATCTCTGAGCTTGGGCACAGGAACCATAGAATTTTGTATGTTTTATTAACCTGGACAATCCCAATTTGGCTGATATCTCCAATTCTCCACTATAATCACATCACAGCCACAACCTCAAAAGCAATCCTCTAAAATTTTGTACTCTTTAATAAATACGTATATCCTTTTGATTCATCCAAACGCCAAAAAATCAGGATCGGATTTTCGGATCCAGGATCTGGATTTATGATCCTTTTTTTCTAAATCTGATCGGATTGCCCCAGCTTGTAGGATCGCTAATCCTTTTGCAGCAGCCGGATTGGATTAGTGCAGCGTTTTCCAAAATGGGAGGCTAGTCTAAGGGGAGGCGCGAATATCCACAAAGAACAATTTTCTAAATTGTTGCTGAAGTTTTATAAATAAAATAATAAATAATGTAATAAATAAATTTTTTAGCAAGAAAATTGTTGTTTGTATTATTTTATAAAATGAGGGGAGGGGGGGTCATACGATTAAATATTTTAAAGGGAGGTGTGGTTACATAAAGTTTGCAACCCAGTGGATGAGTCAGGGGGTATATAGAAATTTTTTCGGGGGGGGGGGGGGCCGAGCTCAAAATTTTTCTGCGGAAAATTTTTTTTTAAAGAAACTAAATTTTTTTCACACGAAATCTTTTGCAGAACATTTTTTCTTTTGCGGAACCAAAGATTTTCATCCTGCGGAAAAATTTGTTGCGCTGATGTCTGTATAACCCTAAATATGTATATGTGTTTGGGAAATTTCGGGGGGCCCGGGCCCCTCGCCCCCCCTTATATACGCCCCTGGGATGAGTGAATTGAATCATTCAAACTGCCCGGATCTGCGGATCGGATTGCTAATCGTTTTTAAAGGATTTTCCCCATCCCTGGTTGTAAGGTGGCCTCAATATTTTTTTCAACTTTATGTCATTATTCAGATTTTTTTGATAATAGCAAAATCAAAATTCAATTACAGAGCGACTTAAGAGAGTTGATAGTGACGTTAAAGATTTCATACCAGTGTATGATTTATAATGAAAAAAAGAGGACAGTAAATAATTAATTAAAAATTAAAATTTATGTCTAGGATATAAAATTTTTTATTGAAATTTAAAATTTATCTTTCTTATTAATTCAAATTCATTTCATAATATCTCTAATTTTATAGCTTTAATTTTAATATTATATAATGCCGTAAACAAAATATGGTTTTATGTGTTTGGTTTTAATAATTAATATCGCTGTTTATTACTAATATTAATATGAGGATATACAAATGAATAAAAAAAAAAAATATTTAATATAAAATTTGAAAATAATTTCCAAGAAATTCTTTTGAATATTCAATTCCTTTTGTAGAAGAGGATTAAAACAGGCTCCAAAGGGAGAATCAGAAGAATTACGATCTTTTTTTTTAATAAAGGAAAAGGCAAATCTCCAGAAGGCCTAAAAAAAGGTATTAATAATTTAGGAGAGTCGAAGATTTAATTATCAAAAAAATCTTGGATATATAGCTATTAAAATCCCCATAGCTTTTATGAGTTTTTTTTTTTTTGTAATAAGAACACCAAAAAGTAAAAAACATTTCAACCAATTTTACGTAGGGTAAATCCGGGAGAGATGCCACACATTTTTTAAAACCATTATTCTGAAGCCCATAGTGCATAGACCTATAAATATAAGTGACCTAGGGCAGATCCGGAGGAGTTTCTCGGGGGGGGGGGGGGGGCGGTAATCTGGTGTGACTGGTCGCACAGCACATATTCTTTTCTTAATTTCGCTAATTTAAAGGCGCATTCTGTACTTGTTTGCCAAAATATAAATACAAATCAAATTTTTAAGTATTAATATTTAAAATTTTACATTAAAAATAAATTTTTTTGCGAAAAAAAAGTTTTTTTTTTAAATCTCGGGGGGGGTAATTACCCCCTCCCTAGTATCCGCCATTATAAGTGACTAGTTCTTATTTCAAGACAATAAAATATATTAAGTGTGTAATGGGTTATAATTAAATGAAAAACTATATAACAAGTAGAAAAGAATATATTTGTATAACTTTGCACTATGGTGTCTCACCCCTTGATATCAGGGGTAATGCCACACCCAAAAATATAAATTCTGAACATAGAATGTCTTAAATTATGAAAAAAAAATTATCCAAATGAAAAAATAACAATAGATAGTATTTAGTCTTTGTAGACGACCACAATCGACACAGAAATCTTCAAAAATAGCGCATAAATAATATTATAAGAGATTATAATAAAAAAATATTCATGAATAATTGCAGCAACGTAGACACCACTGAAGATGGAGTGGATTCAGGGGGCCCCAAATCGTCAAATAAGAATCTAGTTATGAAAATTAAATCTAAGCCTACTTTTTCACCCAGAAAAAAGAAAAAAAAATTTAAAAATTCTGACATTTTGATAAAAACGTGGATAGGATAGCACCTTCTTCCTCCACTCACTACAAAAGAATAAATTATGATTTTAAAAGCTTTATTAAATAATTATGACCTGTCGAAAAATGGAACTCAAAATGATGAAAATAAAAAGAATTCACTGAATCCTTATACTTACAATAATACAATAATAAGAAGAAATAAATAAGCTAAGAATACCTGTATTAATTTTAATATGCAATTTTTTTTTAAATTAAGTTATTAAGATTATTGATAAGCATTTAAATAAAATATGAATTAATTTATTATCCAAGGCCTTTTTTTTATTTTTCCTGACAAGAGGTTCATTAATATTTATTTATATCAGTGATTAAACGATGAATTTAAATATCTGCAACATCATAGATTTTATTTTCCTTACAACAAATTCAAAACAAGGAAAAAAAAGAGGGCAGGGTGAAGAGATCGAACCATTAATGTATTATTCAGGGTGGTTAACATCCGCCTAAATTCAACAAAAATAAAAAAAAAGTTCAAATCTTTGAAATCTATAAAGGTAATTTCTTTTATACTAATATTTATGAATGTTTATAAATTGCTACAAAAAAGGAACTAACAAATCTATTTACATAAATAAAATGAAATGGGAAAAACATGTATGTGTGTGTGTGTGTGTGTATATATATAATATTATATGTATATATTCTAGAGAAATCCACAATTTTCAATGATCTATTTGAAATTAAGTACACATATAGTAAATACAGTGAATGCCAGAGTTGTCTCACCCATGCGTTTTCTACTTGTGATTATTTCTATAAAATCTTTATTGGAAATTTTCCAGGTTTCAACCATAAAAGTTTCCATTAAAAAATATATAATATTTTTTTTAAAAACAATGAAATAATCTCAAGTAGAAAACGTATGGGTGGGACTTAATATTGTCCCTCACTGTACATGAAGCAGGGAGTAACGTAGAAATAATATGAATCTCTTAAATATTTTGGAAAATTAATTATAAAAATTTCTTCAATATGGGAACACAAAATCGACAAGTTGACTTGGAAATTTTAGAGCGTCCTTTGTGCTCTGAGAGCCAGCTTTCCAGGTATATGACTAGGGCTGTGGGAGGAGCTACGCAGCCAGTTAAAAAAAAAAGAAGAGAGTCACACAATAGACTGACCCTGTCATAGATAGACCCATTTGCTGTGCCCAGTCGATACTCTTGCATGAACTCAAGATATTTCCTTAACATCTTAACACTTGCAATGCAACAAGAAATATCCCAAATTGGCAATAAACCTGCCCTCCGAAGGCGGGCTTTGCGTCTATAGTCTATATTAGTCATCTACTGAATATACATACAAGAAAGATGGTGTCACAAATATTGACGCAAGCGACTTATTTTAAATTCCCCTCACTTCTATTTATTTGTTTGATTCGCTAGGTTGGTTATGTTGACAATTTTTTGTTTTGACGTCATATAATAGGATACTTCCGTGCACTCCGGTTTATCGCGCTAGACATCTGGCTTGAAAAAAGAACAGGTTCACCTTTATGAGTTACGACTGACAGCTCGTACATAAATCCAACTTGATTGTGTCCAAGCTGATTTGCTAATTAATTTTTACGTCACGTAAATTTACCAAATTTATCGTGATATGTCTCAAGAAAGCGAATGCAACTGATATATTAATCATAAAATTTATTTATATCAGACACTTTTTTTATATAAAAAGGTAACTTAAATATTATACTTATTAACAAAAAGTATTAAATTTATGACGCAATATTTTTTAATAAACAATTTAATTAAAATTTATAGACGAAATTACAGGTGTAAATCAAATTATGAAGTAAAAAGAATTAAGAATTAACTTAATTTCAATGAAAATAATTGGTATTTTTTTTCCCAAAGTACTTACGTAAAACTTTTAAGATAAGTGCGCTAATTCGTGTGACACTTTTTAGAAGAATTTATGCTTTATGTATTTTTGGGAAGACAAGATTAATTTTTATCGTTTTTTTTTCTTCTCCCACTCGACTCTGAACCAACCCAGAGTAAATAATTGGCTTTTAGGAGGCTCTCTTATTCTTTTTTATGTTTCGTTAGAGTATTCATTTATCTTCATAGTCAAAATAGATTTAAATATTTTAATAATTAAAAATGTATTTTCATTTTTTTTTAAATTAGAGACATCAAAAAAATAAACGCAATGTTCTTTTATCAAGCATAAAATAATAATTTAGGTCAGTAGCGTATTCTTGTTTGGGGTTGGGTGAATAAATGAGTTTGGGGAGGCCAAAATATTTTTTCATGTTTATTTTTGAAATTGTTTTTGAACTTTAATGGAGTTCGATCTACTTGCTTTCACCTCATCCCATTGCTAATGGTATAGGATTTGATAATTATTAAATACGTAACTAATTGATAATTCTATTGTCCACCAATAATTAATAATTAAGTATAGTTGACAAAGCCCTGACCCTCTGGTGGAGAGGTTAGGGATGTTGATATTGGTAATAATCATTAAAGCTGAGCGCACACTGAGGCGCATTGCAAAAATTCCTTCGAGTTGGCGATAGTGCTCATAAAAAACCTTAAAGCACTCGCACGCCGGGACTCTTTTGTTGGAGTGAATTTGCATTAATATAGATTAGAGGGAAGGAAATAGATGATGTGACTTGCAGCATTGATTGGAACCTAGCCTTTTGAGTAATTTGATGGAGAGAAAAGTCCATACAGGGTAAACAGAAAATTCGTTTAGTTTCATGTTTGACGCAGTGACACGTGGATAGAAAATGTTCCACATACGTTTTAGTACTATGTTCCACGTAATACATGTGCATGTATGCACCCCCACTCTTAAATTCAACATGCGACATGTGACGACATGCAAAAAGGACATAGACAGAGAATCACAGCATGCATTTCGATTTCGATTCAACTTGAATAGAAGACGAAATCGATTTTACGCGTCAATCGGAATTGGTCAAGAAGAGATGGATGTTGCTTGTTGCCATCGCCCAAGTTTCCAATTGGATTCCTGCTGAATCAACAAACCTCTCTTTTGCCTATATACGTACAGACACACACCGCCAGTTTGCCAAACCTATTTTAAAAATCCTCTTCGACTTTAGTTAGATTTCCTTCATTTGAAACGGATTCAAATGATCTTGCTACCATTCTTACCTTAAGCAAACGTTTAATCTAAAAATAAATTCTATCCAATTTCCTTATACAAAATATTCAGCAGGTTTTTTGAAGCACCTTTTTTTGCCAATCGGAATAAAATATATTTTCCATTCAGTTGAAAATATATTCCTACTATTTGAAGAATAAAAATTCAAGGTATTCATCCATCATTCAAAATATTAATAGTGGCAAAAAAAATAAAGTTCGATAATTCAGATCTTTTGACGAAATCCTAAGAAATAATAAAAAAAAAAAACGTGAAGATATGAAATAAAAAGTATTCGACCCTAAAATTTCAAAACAAAGCTATATATGCATAAAATTTTTAGGAATTTATCAATTAATCGAAATTTTAAGGACTTGAATTAAAAACTTTTTTTTTTTAAGGTCCTTTCCGACAACTAAGGCCATTTAGACCCCCATCCCTATTTATTTCAAATGATTTGTAGTCAAATCAAATGAAATAAATTTTTCTCGGTTGGGACGGGAAGCGAACCCGGGACTCCGGCGCGAGAAGCTAGTGTCTTCTCTCTGAGCCACGGTTCCCGAGCGAATTAAAGACTTATTTTGTAACAAAATTTCTTTTGTCTTGCAAGGTTTGGCTGATAAGTGATCCAGAAGAATGATCAAATGATAATTAATCTAACAAGTGATAAATAAAAACAATAGAAGACTGCTATAAAAGCTAAGAAGAAATGTCACTTCCTTTCATCTATTGGGCACAGGCAAGGGACAAGAAATCTGAGTTAGCTCGGTTAAATTGTGAACTCACTCTAAGTTCAGAACCATCAAAGAGACCTCAAATGACAAATCGTGTAACGAACATTAAATTAAAGTTTGAATCAATTAGTCTCTATTAAGATGTTGACAGCTTTTTACTTTCTCTTACCCTATATATGAAATATATAGAGAGAGAAAGTAATGTTTTTTATATAGGCCTATATAAATTTATACATGGAATTAAAAAAATTTTGTCTCTAAATTTTTTGTAATTTTTTCAGATGATGTAGTTGGATGGCAGATTAAAGGAATTGCTAGGAAGAATGAAACTTCACTAATTCATTACAGAGACTTTTTAGTGGTTTCTGAAGTTTCAATCTTCTCAGCAATTCCTCTAAACTGCCATCCAACTGCAGGATCACCTGAAAAAACAAAAAATGTGTAACATCGTTTTTAAGATTATTTAAAAAAATGTTAATACATGGAGCACTTGAAATAAAAATGCTTTCTAGATTAATTAAATGTTTTTCATAAAAAATTACTATTTAATTTTGGTGGAATTTGGTTGATGATGAACCCACAATCTCGTATTCACATTCTTTATATATAATTTAATTTAACATAATGATTCATAAAAAATTAATTAATAAGGTGGGGCCTTGAACATTTTTACCCTTCCCTTTTTTTCTATATCCATTCTCTTAAGATAATTGAATAATAAAAATAAAAAATAAAAATCTCTTCAGATCTAGTAGCTAGTTTTTTAATTGGTCAATTTCTATACAATCAGATCATTTTATTGTTCAAAGAATGTCATTCTGGTATTTTCATGATTTAATTTTTTCCTTATTTTACGTTTTATATGCGATCGATTAAAAAAAAAAAAAGGCTAACTCCAAATCCAGATCTATTAAATGCCAATTTCTCTAGAGACATTGAGGCGATTGTTTATAGTCTAGTTGATGTTTTCATGTTTTGTTATTTATTATTACCGACAATTTATAAATCTCTCAATTATTTACGAGAACAACCGTGACAAACATATAAACAAATGAATAATGACTTTATCAATAGGATTTGACTATTGTCTTATAATTATATCTAATCGAGAGGGGGTGTATGTGTTACTAGACTATGAAATATTGTACTTACCCTCCGGGGTAGTGAAGGTCACTCTAAGCTCTTTGCAGTACTTGAATATAGTTCCAAATTCCAATTGCACTCGAGAAACACAAATCTGCAAAAGAAAAAATCTTTTAGAATCTCTCTCTATGATCAAAAGAAAATAGAACTTGGAAAGAAAATTTCTATTTAAATCAAATGAAAAAGATATTTCAACTAAAAAATTTGGGCAAGAAAAAAAATAAATGTCTTAAATAAAATAATCTAAGAAAGAATTAAAGTGGGGGATTAATTCAGGTTTCGTTTCTAAAAGAATAAATATTATAAAATGTGAAAAATATATTTTCTCTTGTTATACGGAACAGAAGCTTCAAGTGCTGAGCAATGACATTTTTATAAGTCATATTGGCTATCAATTAATATTCTTTTACAAATAATATTTTTAAAAAGTCAATTACACATAGACAATAAAAAAACTGGTGTGACTGGTCGCACAGCACATAACTTTCTCTTACCTTCGGTAATCAAAAAAAGATTATTGATTTTTGAATTTTAAATTTTATATTTAAGTTTTGTAGCCTCCTGGACTGTGAAAATAAGCTTGTAAACAAAATTGGCCAAACAGTACTAATACTTTACTGATGCACTTTTTCAGTTTTTTTCGATTTTCTCAAAATTCGCTCCAACGATTTTGATTAAAATTCAAAAATCAATTATTTTTTATATGCTCTTTAAAATGTATATTCTCATTTTGCCATTGAACTCTTCTCGACACAAAAAATCTAGTCTGACAAGCACATTACACAATTCTATTTTACCAAAGGTAAGAGCAAGTTGTGAGCTGTGCGGTAACACCAGATTTGTACACCGCCAGCAATGCTCTGTCAATAATTTAAGAAATAAAATTAAATTAGACGAATTTCATTATCAATGACTTTTTTGCGAATTATTCCTTTTAAAAAGACTTAAAAAAAAGTCACTCGAGACCCAGTTTTTTACTTTTTAATGTTAAATTTTTGTTTTCTTCTACCAAAAAAAAAAAAAAAAAATTATATAGTCTAATTATGTAATGAAATTGAAAAACTCCATTTCTATTCTATTATTATTATTAGGTACCGCATCTCTATTTATTTCCATTGATTGGTAGCTACTCATAATTATTTAAATGTAACTTTAATTTGTTGATGAAAATTGAAGAAGAAAATACATTTTGAGTTGATTCGTTAATTTATTTATATCATAATCAAGACAAACGATTCTGAACGAGAATTTTGTTCTTGGGAAAAGTTTTTTAACAAATAAACAAAAATTTCTTTTTTTTACATTTAATTAAAGAGACGAAATAAAATCAGTCTTATTTTTTGAAAATAAATGGTATTAAAAAAATATTTCATTATTGAATTCACTCTAACCTAAGATTTGAAACGTCTTGCTTTGACCTTCATAAGAAAACGACATAAAATTGCGATATTAAAGCATAAGTGTATGTATCTCTACTTCGCTTTTATAATTGAATTGAAACGCAATAAATAACCCAGGGGGGAATTGAGTGATATTTACCTGTTGGTGATGAATATGAGAGAATTTCAACGAAGAGAGGAGAGAGAATGATGCCTTGGCGTTTGAGCTGCAGCGCCGCGACGCGTCGCCTGCCTGACTGACGGCTGCTGCCTGAGGCGGCGACGGTCGCCGCACTGGCTGGAGTGGGGAGAGGCGCCAACAATGCTCTATTAATAGAACAAGCAATAAAATTAAATTTATTATTTTAAAAGATTATCTTTTAAAGAAAAACAAATTATTTCTATTTTATGCGAATTATTCCTTGCAAAAAGACCGAAAAAATCTGGTGTGACTGGTTGCACAGCACAAAACTTTCTCTTCTCTAAATAATTAAAAGTTGTGTTATGTGCTTGTCATTCCAGACTTTTTGTGTCGAGATATGATTAGTTTCCGCCAATATATTATATTAGAATCCAAAATGTAGAAAAACATAGAAAAATATTTTTTATATTTTGTTACCATGGCAACCATTTCTCCTATCTTTTCTATGAAGTACAAGAGTAAAGTGTGCTTCAAAAGATTTCAAGAGCAAATATGAGAATATACATTTTCAAGAACATCTCAAAAATAATTGATTTTTGAATTTTAATCAAAATCGTTGATGCGAATTTTGAGAAAATATAAAAAACTGAAAAAGTACTTCAATAAAGTACTAGTGCTCATTGGCAAATTTTTTTCAAAAGCTTGTGCCAGGAATATGGATACCAAATGGATTAAATAAGAATGTCTGGACCCCCAATAGATAGATATATTT
This sequence comes from Euborellia annulipes, assembly GCA_023213315.1. Classification (NCBI taxonomy): domain Eukaryota; kingdom Metazoa; phylum Arthropoda; class Insecta; order Dermaptera; family Anisolabididae; genus Euborellia; species Euborellia annulipes. Next base: position 59,847 of record JAKCPI010000645.1, read on the forward strand.
ACAAATAACATGTATTGTAAAAAATCTCAAATGGCTGCGACCACTAACACCAGATTTTTTTTTTATTCAGGTGACCTCAAAACGTGTATATCCATCAAAACCTTGACATCGAATTTTTGACATGAATCCAATACTTTCTCTCTGGTATATATTAACATTAATAGGTAAGAGAAAGTAAAAAGTGTATGTACTTGAGTGAAACATGGTATTTTACTTCGCAATTATTTAAAATAGAAAATTTTTATTTAAATGCCTCTAGGATATTTTAATTTATTAATAGATATTATTATTAGTTGACAGAAACACTATAATTCAATTTTATTTTATAAGGCCTACCCGGTTCAGTTAAATTATATCTCTCTCATCTTTTTTTCAAAGAAAAAAAAAATATAATTAATTGTAAAATAATAAATGGCTTAATTTAAAATCATAATTTAAAAGGCGAAATGTGCTTTGTGTTGGCAGCTATTTGGCCAATTAATTGGCATAAAAGCCCTGGGATGCCATTAGGTCTGCTAGTCAAAGCAAATGAGCCTCAAATGGGACCCCCCAGCAGAAAAGGGAGGCCCTAGACAAACCTCATTTCATAAGCAGTCAGATTTATTAGCTAGGGGGCTTTAAAGCAAAACAAAAATTCGCCAAACTGAATGGTTATTGGATCCATCTACCAATTAACTTGATTGTTTTATACTGCGAGGTACACATACCATGTCCAGTTCAAATAATATAATTATTACTAATCTTGTCAGTTTGAAATTATATCCCAGTAAATGATCTGGGGAATTATATCCGAGTTAATATTAGAGGAATTATTTAGTAATTACCGAGCTTTTATAAAAAATCATATTAAATAAATAAATTATTTAATGATAAAAGGGGAGATAGTTATGTTCGGTATTTGCTAGAGAATAAATTAATGTGTATTTATATATTGATGGCACGCAAATGTTTTTTCGGATTGTTTCTTAAAAGAAATTGATAATTTTAATATTCATCAAAAAGATAAATAGAAAAATTTACCTAAATATATTGTTATTGTTTTTTTAAGAATAATTAAAACAAAATTTATGAGGAAAAGATAAGTTACTAAAAGATATGGAGGCCTATTTATCAGAAGTAACTGGAAAAGGAGTTAACTTTTATTTGATAACTTTTAAAAACAATAAATATCACTTAAATATGTTTTCTTTGATAGATTTACTATCAGCAGTTTATGAAAATGTTTTTGTCTTTAAGGACGAATTATAAATAAACCAAGGGCGGATACACGGGGGGGAGGGGGGGAGTTCCCCCCCGGGGAAAAAAAAAAAATTTTTTTAAAAAAAAAATTTTTTTTTAATAAAAAAAAAAATTAATAATAAAAAATTTAAATGTATTTATTTTTTTATTTTCAGAAAAAAAAACACAATACAACTTTATAAAAAAAAAAAAAAAAAAAAATAGGGGGGGGGGGGGCGCGTCCCCCCACCTCCCCCCCCCCCCAAAACCCCCTAATCCCCCCATATAAACTAAGAGTAACAAATATTATTGTATTTTTATTTTAAATTAAGTAATATGATAAGTTGGAAGAAATCAATCAGTTTATATAATAGAAGAATAAATCAAAAAATGTGGTGTGAACTATAGAACTATATTAACAGTGGTAAGAGAAAGTAAAAAATTTTGAATAATTTTTATAACAATGAATTTGATTTGTGAGAGACAAAAAAAATAAATATGTTGTATAGGTAGTGTACAGTTATATGAAATTTTAGTGTAGTTTTATATTAATAATAAAAATAATTATATAATAAATATATTATTATTTTAATAAAAATCATAATAAAAAAGTGGAAATAATAATTGTTATTATAAAATTGTAGGCTTCCTTTTATAACCAACATTTGTTTTAATAAGGTAATAAAATTCTCGAAACTCATTGAAATTCACGTTTGTAGTCCCTTTGGAAAAAGATATGACTTTATCATATATAATTCATCTACGTTAAATTTTTTTATTATGAAATAAAAATAAATTCATTTTTTATATTAAATATTAATTTCTAAGATAAAATGAGAGTAATTAAAAAACTTTTTGAACTTTTTAAATAAACAAGTTGAAAATCCCTCTTTCTCTCTACTGGAACATTCGATTGAAAATTTAATAAAATTTGCATATATAGGGGATCTATTTGTTGGTGTTGGCCTGGTGCAAAAGTTGGCACTCCGATGCCTTAGAAAGGCTGGAGTTCGTGGGTTCGATTTCCAGGCCATGGGACGTTTGGCTCCTCAACAAAATATTGTTAAATATATAGTCAAGTTCGAATCGAATGTAAAATATATAAAAGCATAGGTTTGCCTTAGGTTAAATGTATTATCTCAGTCATTAGTGTCAGCCTTGACACGTTGTGGTTACTCTGAAGAGTAACATTTATGGGAATGATACTGAGGTGGGTTCCCGTTTCCTTCCTCAAGAGGATGCATCTCAAATAGAGTTGGATAATTTATTGCCATGAGGTGGATTTGAACTCGAGTTGAATTCAACTCAGGATTATAAGCTTAACTGCTTTATCCCCTCGGCTAATCGCCTCCTCAATGTATTATACCTATTGACAAATATATGCGCCGTTTATTTTGAAATTGGCCCAAGTCCATTTATACTTAAATTGAGATTTTTTTCTTTTCAATATCCTATAACAACTGAGGAAAATTTGCCAAGTAACTTCCATATTTTGAAAAATTATAATTAATTAAAACCACCTTGATCAGTGCCTTCGGACATTATCAATAATAAATATCTTAATTTAAGTATAAATGGAGTTAGGCCACTTTCAAAATAAGCTAACTCTGAAAACTTATGTGTCCGAATATAAGTAACCTCAAATGCTTTATTGATAAATAACTTGAAGTTGTACATGTAAGTTAGTTAGGCCACTTTCAAAATAAATGGCTCACATAAAGAGTAAAGTAGGACATAGAAAATTTCATCAATTCTTTCCAAATTTTCTCCCCTATTTGTCAAGGTTTTTTTTATTTCGATTCCCAAATTTAATATTAATTTTCCCATATCGAACATATTTTTTTTATATAATAGCCTCATTTTAATCTTTATTATTTATTTATATCCTTTTTTTTTAAATCGTCCAATTTATCAAAATGGTTCCGCCGCAGGCCAAATGTCATGCATTAATCTGCCCTGCCCGACTGCAAACAAATTCCGGAATTTACGGAGGACAAGTTGGTCCCGGACATTTGTCCCTCACCTGTGTGTGCCAGGTGTGAACGACGACTCGTGCACCCCGCCCACAAATCAAATTATCAATATTCATTTTCCTAATCAAATATCTGACCAATATTCGTTTAAATATATAAACTTAAAAGAATTTCAAACATTAGCATACCTTTTGATGTTATTTTTTTTTATCCCTAAACAAATATAAATATTTTTTTTTTTATATCTCTTTATAAATAGAAACGTAAAATAATTTATAATCCTTTCAATATTTGACTTTGATATGTTAAAAAAATATTTTAAATGAATGTAATAAATAAAATTTTTATCATTGTATAAATTTAAAAAAATTAATTATATATGTAAATTTAGAAATATTTTTTTAGAGAGGTTATTAAACTAATGTTTGAAAGTGAATACATATTGGAATATTACATTTCTGAAGAAGACACAATTCTTTAAATTGAGATGTTTTATTAAATACTGTAAAAACTAGTTGGAATCTTTAATTTAGATGTTTCTGAGAGAAAGGAGTGATTGCCGCCTTAAATACCAAGCGACGCCATAAATAACCAGTATGATTTGGTTTTATTTATATATTTATGGGCATAAATAATACTCAAATCAAAGGTACTTTATAAATAAATTAGAATAAATAAAAAAATTAACTATTTACCGATTTTTTAGTGAGAATTGCAAGGAGAATCAGAGACGTGATCCTGCAGCCCGGTCGGCGTCCACTCATCTAAGGGAGTGGGAGAGAGCTCAGGCCGGGCTGGAGTAGGGGAAGCAGAGGCGGAGGAGTGGGGGGGGAGGGAGGAATGAATCGCTTTGCTCTATTGTTAGCAATAGAGAGGCTATTATTTAAAATCCATTGTTTAAAAAAAAAGTCATTTAAATGAAAAGTGCAAATAATTAATAATTAAATAGAATAAAGATTATTTATATCATTAATATAAATAACTAAAAGTAGTTTTGTTTAAAGCTTACACCACATCAAATATCGATTTTCATTTGATTTGGCTACCGATCATTTTAAATAAATTTGGATGGGGACTAAATGGCCTTAGATGCCAAAAAAGGTCTTTTTTTTTTAAACACTCACACTTTTTTCTCATTCACACACACATTCACACAGTCTTAGGTAACTTAGGCCATTTAAGACTTTTACGATAATCGTTATTTATGAATTTATCTATATTGGGCAGGGCCGTAGCCAGAAAATAATTTCGGGGGGGGGGGTTTGATTTGGTGGAACAGTAGAAAAATATAAAATCGTTTTAATAAAATAAATAAAATGGTGTTACTTATCATATATATTTATTAGAAAACCATTACCAGAATTTTGTTTGTAGTGATTGATTAACTATTATGTTGTGTATAACAACAAAGTAAGACGGGCGCACTAAAATAAATATCTTTTTTTTATTTCGGGGGGGGGGATCAATCCCCCTTGATCCCCCCCCCTAGCTACGGCCTTGATATTGGGGTCCAGGCATTCTTATTTAAGCCATTTGGATACCAAATGGCTTAAATAAAATCATCGGACTGCCTGGGGTCCGAACCCGCGACGTTTGGTATACGAGGTTAGCACGCTAACCTCTACACCAAGCCCCGAGGGCGAAAAAGGTCTTAAAATATATATATATATATATATATAGGTTCAAATAATATTTATTAAAATTTGCATTTTTCATTCAATGAACTCTCAAAACCAGCTCTGCTTGCGCCATAGAAGAATAAAAGGATTTATTAATTTCAAAATAAAAACAGAAAAAAAAATGTCGCCTAGAAATTTCAATAAGGTCAAGAGTTTCACATTCTTGTTCTAGGATTATCTACTTCAAAGTTCTATGAGCTTTGAGAAATAAAAATATTTAAAATGTACAGTAAATGACTTTCATAGAGTTTTTTTTATCCTCTTTAATTTATACTAATCTATGAATACTTCTAAATCTTCATAATATTAAAAAATAATCCTTATATTTAATTTAATAACATATGACTTTGTGGTATTTTTTAAACTACCTTCCTAACACGCTTGATCGGATTTTTGTGACAAAGAGATTTCGTTAATAGAATTATTTTTTTCCCTCTTGTTTTTTTTTTTTTTTTGTTAAAGTAGGTTGAGGTTTGAAAGCCAAGCACATTCTACCCCTTTTCTCCTTCCCTATATATACACACGCACACACACACACACACACAAATGCACATAAATATCGAGACAGAAGCACACCCACACCAAATAGGCTCTAAGCCGTCTCGGTCTCATTTAGCTGCTAATTACGTTAGACAGCACATGGGCCTGGAAGCCTGTTAGTGCCCTCCATCGCTTCGAACCTAGCTGCTAATTGTCTATGTCAGATTAACTATTACCAAGCAGGTATTTATCTTGCACCGAACATTCCATTCCACGTGTAAACGAAATGACTGATACAAGAAAAAAAGACATTTAAGTAGAAAATGCATTAAAATACTATTTTATAAAAAAAAAATTTAATTTTTCCAATTACCTACACTGTAAAAAAAATCTGGTGTGATAGCGCACAGCACACAACTTTCTCTTTCCATTCGATAAGAGAAAGTTGTGCGGCGTTCTGTCACACCAGATTTTTAGTTTCCCATAGCATCTTAGTTTCAAACTTGACCACTTGCATTTCAAAAGTAAAAATTAGAAATGATTTATCAAAATTTTAAAAATTCGTAATTAATCAACAAGGTTGACCTTAGCACATTTCAAAACCTTAATTTATCTATTTTCATTGTGCAATCAAAATTCGAAAAAAACACACTATCATCTCAAAAAAAGTTGTGTGCGTTTAGTCACATCATGATGAATATTAAAAAAAGAACGAATTTCGAGGATGATTCAGCAAAAATTCTTATCTTATGGTCTGTAAGAGAATCACAAAGAACTAGTCATATCGAATGAACGAGATTCATATCAAAGGTCGTTCTGTAATGCATTGGATTAATAGGATTTATTCACCGAGTAGAAAGAGAGAGAAGATAATGGGTGCGAGTGAGATAGAGAGTCACTTAAAGGAGCTGGTTTTTGTAAATCGTCTAGGTAACATGGCTTCAAACAATGAGTGACGTCATCCATTTTTCTCGGAAACAATGAAAAAAAAATCACTCACACTTTTTTCTCATTCCCACTCACACTCACATGTAATCATATCAGTTCTCGAAAAAGGCTCTAACGATTTTTTATTCAAATTTTAAATATAATTTGCCGAGGGCTTTTAATGTTCAATAGTATTAGATTAAAAAAAAAATATAAAATAAAAAGAGCTCATAATTTATTGAACTTAATAAATAAGATTTTCAAAATGTCATTAATATTTTTTCTTTTTTTTCGCTCTCTCCTTGAAGCTGTGGCCAAATGTCTTCGTTGAAGTTGAGCATTTCCAAAGTCTCGGGTTTCAAAATAATTTTATATTTATTTTATTTCTGCCTTTTTTTTTGCTCCTCGGGGCTGGTGTTGTTGCTCTTGGACCCTGTTTAGATAATAAACTCATTCATCTTTTTTATGACCTTTTCTTTGTTTGTGTTGGCGCATCGTTTTAGAATTGAAGATTTTCGGATGCTGTGTTTAGTTTGGTCCCAGAGACATCTATTTTTCCATTAGTCTAACTCTCACTCTTTTTTTTTCTTTCTCGGTTTTGGCCTCCTCTTTGCTTTCTCGCTAAACTTTTGCCAAACGACTTTTTATGAGAAAGAATTTCAATAAAAATATTTTCAAACTGTTTAAAATCATTTCCAAGCATTATTAAATTGCTAAAGAAAAAAAAAAACTTTTATTAAAAATTCATTTTTCATTAGCAAACTTTTTAATTCGTAATCTTCTTTCTATTTAGCGAGAATTATTTTTTTTTTTTCAAATTGAGAAAAATCATTTAAATTATAAGCTTCCGCTTTTTCGATTTATTAACGACAATGCAAATATTTTATTATATGTAATTACAAGTTAGGATAAATAATTAAATAAAGACTTTTAATGTAAATTTCTTTATCAATATTTTAACGAAGATTTTATATTTAAAATTATAGAGCAGAGGTCCGCGAAGTGGGGCCTAGGGATGGAAAAGGCGCTCAAAAAGTCGATTTTCGATTTCGGAATCGACTTGATATTTTTCGATTCTCGGAATCGATTAATCATTTCTGAAAGTCGACTTTTTAAAAACTCTATATATAACTCGTACTTTGGAGATACTCAGTAAATATTAAATATATTTATTTATTTATAATATAAGATTTATTAAGTATTTAAAATAATAGGCCTAAATCACAAATATTGTTTTCAATATTTCAAAGTGAAACTTTTATTTGAACCTCTCAATTTTTTTCGCTCTTCTATCAGCATGTCGCGTTACAAGCCGTAACGTCAAAGACCGTGACGCTATAAGCCATGACGTCACAAGTAAGTGACGACAAAAATAGGAATGTTGAAATTTAATATATATGACGAATTTAATAATTGGGAGTTTTAATTATTCAATTTTTAAATTGATAAAATATAATTTTTAAAATAACTTAAAATGTTTCAAATCTTCATTTGCTAAATAAATATTGTTCTCAGTTTTTAACATGCGTCTATTGATTTCCCATTTTCCAATTATTAAGTTAAGATTTAAAAACGCAGATTTTTAATACCCTTAATTGAATAATTTTCTGAAAATTTTCAGTTAAACGCCTTCGATCCGAAAAAAAAGTTTCACTTGCATCGTGGTTTCATAAACCCACACAATGATTTTTATAAAAGAATATTCTATCCAGAAATTGCACTTAATATGGCACCGAAGAGACAAAAGTGGCGCAACATGACGTGTCGCGAGACACGCCGCAGTTGAGAGTCAAAAGGTTGCCGACCCCTGTTATATTTATTAATAATTGAAATAGTCTATATTGATTTATCTGACGATGATTTTTTTTTATCTATATTTGGTCAAAAAAAAAAGTAAAGATAATTCTTAAGTGCTCTGTCCGATGTTTTCAGAAGAGAAAGTAAAGGCATAAGTATTTCTGTTTACTTTGAGTTCACTGTGACAACACCTTTAACTTAACCCCTCGGACTCAGAGTGGTGGGAGCTTTTTAAAAGATTGTAAAATATAGAGTTTGTTTTTATTTTATCCGAAAACTTTTCTTTTTTTATAGAAAAGTTTTTTTATGTAAAATTTTTTATCATTTTCCACCTCCAGGTAAGGTTATTTATTTCCTAAGGGTTATCTTAATACTAAGTTTACCAAAATTACAGCACAAACTTGGATTATAGAATCCTTCCTGTTGTTAACTTATAGATATAGAGACCGTTTGGGAGAGATACTAAATTTAACCTCTGGCTTCTTCTCTGATTAGATAAAGAAGGGAAGAGGATGGCTCTCTTTCTAAAGGCTCCGAGGGACAATTGAATTTTGTATGCTCATCGACTTGAATGAATGAATGATTGAGGGTGGGAGGTCGTTGGAACACAAGGGTCTTTTAAGTAGGAAGCGAAGCACACCGAGTACCCGAATGAGCTGCTGCCATGCCATTGTCATCTGCGAGAGTCGCTATTACAGCTTCCCTCTATACTCAACCTTATTTCCCAAACTCAATGGGATCAGCATATTTTTTTTTTCTCTAGACTTGGATAAATATTATTCAATGACTCTACCGAATTCATTTCATGTTTTGGGAAGTTGCATGCGGAGTTCAAAGGATAACTAAAATAATAATGAAATCTTATTTTATTTTTGAAATGCCCTCGGGCTTGGTGTAGAGGCTGGCGTGCTGGTCTTGTATACCAAGGAGTCGCGGGTTCGGATTCCAGACAGTCCAATGATTTTATTTAAGCCATTTGGATACCAAATGGCATTAGGGTGACCAGAAATTTTTGAGGTGGGGGGGTTCAAGAAAATCTTTTCAAACATTTGAAAAATTTAAGATTATTTTAGGGTATTTATAAATCATTTTGGTTTTTTTTTTAGCTAGAGTAAATTATTATAATTTACTTTCTCTTACTCTGTATTATAAAGCTTAAATATCTAGTCATGGTTTGGGTTCCATGGGGGGGGGTTTGAACTCCCCAACCCCCTCCCTGGCTACGCCTATGCCAAATGGCTTAAATAAGAATGCCTGGACCCCCAATATATGTATATTAATCTATAACGGATATCGTAAATGTCTTATATGGCCCAAGTTGCCGAAAAGACTGTGTGAATGTGTATGTGAGTGTGAGTGTGAATGAGAAAAAAGTGTGAGTGTTTTTTTATATGAATATAAAAAAATATTTTCGAAGTAATCAGAGAAGTAGGCTACTAATGTTTAATTTTACTGTATGGAAATTTTAGTCTATTCACTATCTAATCTCGGTCTTTTTCAACCATTCGTTTATTTCTAACTACAACTCACTTCTATATATAATTTTTTTTATTAATTTGTCAAAAGCTTACGCAATGGAACATTATAATTTTAATTTCCAATCGAGCAATTCCATAATCTGATTTGAGAGAGAGAGAGAGTAAAAAAAAATCATTTTTCATTGTCGGTTTTTTAAGATCAAATCTTAACAATTTCATAAATAATTCAACTTGAGATTTACAATCAGATTCATTTTGGAAGGTCACCGATTCTAAAATTTCTCGGGGTTAAGTGTATTTTTTTTTCTTTTGTTCTAAAGAACAATTCTAGTTTCAAAGATGTGAAGTCATGATTGTTTGAAAAAGGGAAAATAAAATAGTTTTTTTTTTATCTTCAGACATTGAAGGATATATATGATAAATTATTTATATTTACGTATAGTCTCAGTTATGTCTTTAATTACTTTGGCAATATAATTTAATTAAATTCTATAGAAGAGAAATCAGACACACACAAGGCCTGATCAGGTAAAGGTATAAATAAATATAATAATATAATTAGATATTACTTCATGTACCCGAAAAAAGATATAAGGGTGTGCCGCTGGGAGTTGAACCACAGATCCACCGATTTGCGCTCAGTGTGCCCTTACCTAAATAAATCTCTGTTTCGCGGCTTACCTACGCGATGTATATAATATCTTAAATATTATATATAATTTCTTATTTATAAATATAATAAAATATTTGATTTGTTAAGATATAGATTTAAAAACAAGACTAAAATTGACGTATCATGAAGGGGAGATTTTATAGTTCACGAAAAATCCAAAATAGTTTATGGAATAATAAATAATAAGAGACGTAGGATTTTAAATATATTGAGATATTTAAAACCGACAAGTTTGGAACCACTCAGGTGTATTAATATAAATCGAGAGAGCAGGTGGCTGTCCTGGGAGGACCGGAAATAGAACCTTGCAGAAATGATTATCTTGGAAGGGAAAAGAAAGCAAAATAATTTTTTTTTTTTCATTTATTAACAATCATATGCCACTCAAATGCTTCCCTTTCAATTTTGCAAAATTCGTATTAATCAAAACTGAAATAATCTATATCATATAGAGGCGTATAAGCAATATTTTCTAAAACATAATTAATATTGAGATATACGAGAGATAAGATGGCTGGCTATAGATACTAGTTAACTTGGGGAAGAAGCTGGCAGCAATTAATTATGAGTTATCATTAATTATGATTAATTTAATAATTTGACAACACTATTTATTATAGAAGGGGTTGAAATGCCTTATTCAGTCCAAACAAAAATATAACTGGGAAATAATAAATAAATAAGATATTGTTTATAATTTTTTTTTTTTTTTATAGTCGAAACGATGTACAATATTTATTATTTTAATAATTAACAAACCACAAAAGCTTTAATAAACACATTTATATATTTTTTTTACACTTATTGGGCCCTGAAGATGGCCTCTATTGAGACCGAAACGTCGGCCCAATAAAATATTTAAAGAAAAAATTTTTGCTGCCAGTCTCTGCTTTCACAATCCTTCCTTGATACAATAAATAAATTATTAATTATGTTTTAAAAATTGGAATTATAATTACAAGTCGATGGGTGAAGAAATTATAAAAAAAAAAAAAAAAAAAAAAAAACAGTTCGGCATTTCGCGCAAAATTCAGCTTTCCTCAGAAACTTAAAAAATGTCAGTGTTTCTTAAACAATGATGTTTTTTTAATCTCCGGCTTGAAACCGGCCGGCTGTCATTAAATAATCATTTTAGACTGGAGCTGACTTTTTTCAAAGGTAATGAAAAATTAAGTTTTTTTTTTTTCTTTTGACTTCCTATTCAGTAAAATGAAAATACCGAAGGGAATAATAAATGATAAGTTTGGGAATTATTAATTAACCTTTTATGGATATATTGACCGATAAGGATATATATAAATCACCAAACCGACCATGGAAATAAATATATGTGGAGTGGATTTGGGCAAAACCCCACACAAATAGCAATTGATGGAATTTAGCTATTCAATATTGAAATATAAAACATTAGCACATAAAGCCTCGTTACATAAAATATAACCCTTTATGATCGCTTACAGTTGATTTACAAAGCCTTTATCCGACCATCTAACATTTATTATTAATTCAATAATCGCCATCAATAGCAGTTATTATTAATTTAGAGACCTAGTAATGTTACCTATTGTTGTATAATTAAGTAAATGATACTTTTTTGTCTAATAATTGATCTATTCAATGAAATTAGATAATATAATAAATTTCTCTATTGGATGTTTTTTTCAAAGCCTATTCATTTAAATAATAGAAGAATAGTTGCTAATTCAAACCTAAATTAATAATTAATTATTAGAAAGAAACAGTTGGTATTAAATTAACGACGTGCTTAGAATAAGATAAATTTTAATAATAAGTTCCGGTAAAAAGAATTATAAATATAAAATGACAAATTTTAAGTCATGCACTTAGCAAAATTAAAAAAAAAATAAGTGAAATATAATATCGTGAAACTTTCAGTAAAACTGGCAATAATGGAACTAGCCGAATTATTTCCATTTGAATGAAGGTCGAACAAGAAAAATCAAAATATCTACTTTACTATTGACAAAATAATACTCTAATAGAAAAATATTTTATTTATTATTATCATTAATAACTTTTGTTTGAAGGCGGGCATTCGACTAGTTATTGATAAAAGAAGAGGAAAAGTTAGTCGTTTCGGAAAACAATTTTTTGTAGGCCTACAACAAAAGTGATATGGAAATATTATCGAGTGTATTTCTATTGTTTAAAAAAATTAGGGTTTATTAATTAAGTAAAGAAAAGATTGAATTGGAGACAAATCGATTGAAATAAATAGGGTCGGGGTCTAAATGACCTCCGATGCCGAAAAAGACCTCAAAACGAATAAAAAATAAAAAATCTGGAGATGACTGGTTGGACAACACACAACTTTCTCTTACCTTCGGTATCGAAAGTTGTGTTCTGTGCTTGTCACCCCAGATTTTTTTGTGTCGAGATACTGTATATTTAATTTCCGCCAATATATTAGAATTCAAGATGTAAAATTTATAAACATGGGTAAATATACCATGGCAACCATTTCTCCTATCCTTGCTATGAAGTACAAGAGTAAAGTGTGCTTCAGAAGATTTCAATGGCAAAATGAGAATATACACCTTAAAGAGCATCTATATTTATGAATTTTAATCAAAATCGGGTTTTGAGAAAATCGAAAAAAAACTGTACATAAAGGTAAGAGAAAGCAAAAAGAACAGGAAAAAATAGCAGTTTTTGAACTCTTTTGAGTGATCTTTAAATCACAGAGGTTTTTAGGCGGAGTAGGCGACCGCTTATGGGCCCCACGCTTTTTAGAGGCCCCGCAACAGTAAATTTTATTTAGCTTTTTCGGCATCTGAGGCCATTTAGACCCGTCACTAAAATTTTAAAAGTTTAAGGGACATTTTGAACATGTCGGGAGAGGGGCTCTAAAACTGTTGCGTAATAAAATTCTATTGATAAAATTATTAGCTGACAGGGCTCCGAGATTTCGACTGCCTAAGGACCTGCATCTTGCTTAACAGCAGTGCGCCTAATTACAATAATTGTTCTAATGAAATATAAATGATTTTGAAGGAGTATATCTAAAAAAAAAAAAAAAAAAAAAAAAAAAAAAAACGGTGGGGAAAAAGACAAATGGTTTGCATATTTTGAAAAAGCATAAGAAAATAGAAACAGTAAACACCAAACCAAGAATCTATAGATATGCTTGTTTATCTATTTAACCTATTTAAATTAGGTTTTAGAAAAGTAATAATATTGTACCTGGTATGTAAAGCCTATCTAGATTTCCATGGCAAATAAAAAATGTTGTTTTAATTAAATTAATAAGTTTATAAAATAGTATTATAATACATTGCTTTTTATTAAGCTTATATATCAAGAGTCGCGGGAGCGACTCGTCGCCGAGCATGTGAAAAGCAAAAGAAAGCAAAGAAACTCTTAATACTACCATTTAGTTGACATTCCAATAGATGCCAATGGCCCATTGCATTTAGATGGACGAGTCGTCCCTAGACTATATTATCAAGAATGATTTTAAATCCTTAATAAAAGATAGGGACGTGAAAAAATTTTTTTGAGAAACTTTTCTCTTTCTGGGCGAATATCTCAAAAAGTTTTTAAGATATCGGAGCCAAATTTTTTTTATATTAAACTAGAATAAATAAGGATTATTTTGAGCACGAATTCAAAAAAAAATTCCAGTCCCAAAAAGAATGGCAGAGGCTCAAAGTTGAGATTTTGCCGATTTCGGAAGGTCAAAAGTTAGTCTCTTATTTTTCCTTTTTTTTTTCTTTTTTTCATTCTTTTCTTCAATTTTCAAATTTTTAGACAAAGCTACAGGTTTCCCTGCTGGACCGATTTGGATGAAATTTAAAATACAAATAGATACTATCAAAAACCCGATACCTTTGATATAAAATTTCATTTTGGATCAAAAGTGACTTTTTGAGAGGTATTCAAAATTTCAAATTTGTCCTATCTTTAACATGGCGAAAAGACAATTTTGACTATTTTGCTCCCTGATGACGTCATCTAGGAACATATCTATTAATATTAGTAATTTTCATCCCTAATGGAATAACAATTTTTAGGATAAATCCATTCAGATAGAAATACAATAGATTAACGTGATAAGAAGAAGTGCTACCAACATAACAAAAATAAAAAACCTAAAATTTTATAAAATTTGGTGAAATCCTATGTTTATCGTTTCGAATGAATACCAAACGAAGTATTTACAATCTACCAACATAACAAAAATAAAAAACCTAAAATTTTATAAAATTTGGTGAAATCCTATGTTTATCGCTTCGAATGGATACCAAACGATGTATTTACATTCTACCAACATAACAAAAATAAAAAACCTAAAATTTTATAAAATTTGGTGAAATCCTGTTTATCGTTTTGAATGGATACCAAACGATGTATTTACATTCTACCAACATAACAAAAATAAAAAACCTAACATTTTATAAAATTTGGTGAAACCCTATGTTTATCGTTTCGAATTAATACCAAACGAAGTATTTACAATCTACCAACATAACAAAAATAAAAAACCTAAAATTTTATAAAATTTGGTGAAATCCTATGTTTATCGTTTCGAATGAATACCAAACGATGTATTTACATTCTACCAACATAACAAAAATAAAAAACCTAAAATTTTATAAAATTTAAGGAAATCCTATGTTTATCGTTTTGAATGGATACCAAACGATGTATTTACATTCTACCAACATAACAAAAATAAAAATCCTAAAATTTTATAAAATTTGGTGAAATCCTATGTTTATCGTTTCGAATAGATACCACACGATGTATTTACATCCTACCAACATAACAAAAATAAAAATCCTAAAATTTTATAAAATTTGGTGAAATCCTATGTTTATCGTTTCGAATGGATACCAAACGATGTATTTATTTTTTACTGTTTGGAATGCATATTAAAAGATCTATTCATGGGATAACTTAATATTTAATAAACAAAAATTAATAAATAATATTTTCATGTAATATTTCACAAAAAGAAGTGAAATCTCAGCCAAAAACATCGGAGATGCAAAAAGGGGCGCCTCGCATTATTTTTGCCCAGCGTCGAGGTGAAATCAAAAAAATGCGCCTCGCTTTTCTGATTTATATAAAAGCGAGGATATATGAAACAAATAAAATTCTGTAGGGGTTTTATTTAAGTGAAAATATTTCCTCGCTTTTATATAAATCAGAAAAGCGAGGCGCATTTTTTTGATTTCACCTCGACGCTGGGCAAAAATAATGCGAGGCGCCCCTTTTTGCATCTCCGATGTTTTTGGCTGAGATAAATAATAATAGGAATAAAAGAAATTTGCCTTTATCAAATTATAAACAAAATTACTAGGCTGAGGAAGAGGAAAAACACAAGTTCAGGTGTGCTTCTTTACAGAGAGATAATTAATCAAGTTTAAGCAAATGTTCAAAACACTTCTCATTAAAAACTACGAAAATTTAGAAGATATTCTTGCTTGAGTTGTCTTCATTTTTTTATTAATTAAAAAAGATGAATTACTTTTCACTTCAGCTCCATAAAATTTTAATCTACAATTATTTCAAAAGCTAGCTCACGGCCCGTTGTTGTTGAATGGGAAATTAATTTTTGCTTACAAAATGATTGGAATCCTTTCTTTCTATCTAACAGTTGAAAAAATTGTAATTTATATTTGTGACTCACTTTAGTTGGATCCCCTATAATCAAGGAAAATTTATTACAAACAATCTGATAGTCACCCACGCAGGTGCTTCGGGGGTTATAATAGGTTAAAACATCTAATCTTTTAAATAAAATTATTTATTAGACAATTATTCGAATCAAACCCCTCTGCTCTATATTTAGTTCCCATTTTTATGTTACAATTGGTTGAAAAAAAGTTTCTCTTCACTGGACTCTCCCTCGCCCCTGGGGATTTGAAATGATTAAAATGTCAGTGCATTTATCAAAAGAGATAAGGCCGAAGTTACGGGTCGGTAATGCCAACGGGCCGTAATTGGGGGCTGAATCCTATACGGCTGGGGGAGCTCTACATAAACGCAGAATATGCATTATGTAGCCCATATATGCTTTGTGGGCATGTGTGTGTTGGACGAGGGTGGCTTTCATAATTTTTTTTTTTGTTTTTCTCTGCCAGGAGTCATCCTTCACTGCTGCCAGGACCCAGGGGTCATTTGAGAGAGGGAAGGCAGGCGGGCAACCTGAATTGCCTTGCGTTTATATAATTTGCAAAATGACATTGCCAGAGCGGAGGAAAAATTATTACCAGCATTCCACCCACATCTTAATTAATTTATGTATCTTCACTACTGACAAATTTCACAAATAGAAATTAGAATTATCATTCTAATAGATTATGAATTAATTTCAAACAAAAAAATAATAAATTATACAACAAATTAATCTCGCCATACGATTACTAAAGTTTTTTTTTTTTGTTAAGGTCTCTCTTTCTGCATCTGAGGCCTTTTAGGCCAATTGATTAGTATTCAATTCAATTGAAATAAATTTTTCACCTGGGAACCCTTGACCTTTGGCACAAGAAGCTAACTGGTCCACCCGTGGGCCGCGGGATGATTGGAACTGGGCCGCGGATGTTAAGGAATGATAAAAATTATATACATTTTAGGTTATTCATGGCTCGATTTTTTTAAAAGGGGGGCGTGCTCTACCTCATAGGTCAAGGGCGTAATAAAAAAGTTGCCAGACTAAGGGCCGGTTGCTTCAGTTCTAGTCAGCTAGCAAACTTATCTGAAAGATGTCAAATCATTGATATAGAAAACAAGAACACTTAATCTTCGAGTTAACAAGAATGCGTTTTTTCACTTATAATTGGCTATCTGAAGGTAGGCCTATAAGTAGAGCCCAGATTTTTATGCAGCAAAAACTTCTAAATATGCCATATAATATGCAAGATTTAAAAGTATTGAAATATGCAGCAAGAAAATATGCAATATATATGTCAAAAATATAAATGGGTTCCAATTAAACTACTGATGTAAAGCTAATCGTGTTTTATTTTTGGAAGGAAAAACAAAAAACAGTGTAAAACCAAAAATGTTGTCTTGCAATAGAAGTTAGATTTAATGTAAAAAAATGCCTGGTGTGACCCAGAGGCATTTCGCATCTCAGTCTTTGGAAGTTGTGGGGGGGGCGTACTCACACCAGAACCGATTTTTGAGTGGAGACATATTTATTTTCCATAGCCATGGGAAAATATTTAAATCTTTGTTTCCATCGGTGAGCATATTGCCCTCTTTCCTATGAAGTGCAAGGGTAAAGTGGTCTTCATCCAGTAATTTTATCAGGGCAAAATGATTATATTTACATGTTTTTTTATGACCCTCTGAATGATATTTGATTTTGAATTTTATCCAAAATCTTTGGAGCAAATTTTGAAAAAAATGTCGATTTCTTCTTGATTATTTCAATAAACTATTCACTTTTACCGGAAAATGTCAAAGAATATTCAAAACTTTTTTAAAAATGCAAGTTAGTATGCAATATTCAGCAAAATGCAACAATATGCAATATAGTATTTGATCCATAGTTGCTAGAGGGCATGATTCGGATAAAGAATTCGTTCATTCCGGGACATACATGTCGGGCAATAGAATATGCGGATTTGCATAGGAATTCCGGGCTTGACCTGAATAATGGTAAAAGCCCTTTTATTAAGTTGAGCAACTTACTAAAGGCATCATTTATAAAAACTATGAAAAATTAAAATAAGTAATTAATGCTAATTAACTCTCGGCGATTTGGTGTAGGGGTTAAAGTACTGGCCTTTTTTTACCAAGGGTCGCGGGTTAGGATCCAGGCAGTCCGATGAACTTAGATATCAAATAACTTAAACCACGTAAGTAATTCCTGGACCCTCATATATATATAATTTTGAATTCCAATAATCTTCTTTAAATATATAATTCTTCTGTACGTGTGTGACTGAACTCCTCCTAAACGTTTATAACGAAAATCCTGAGTATAAAAATCTCCACACAGCCTTTTAATAATAAACATCAAATTAAGGCTTATATTAAAATTATTTAAAATAAAAAAAAAATTTTCAAATTATAAAAAAAAGCCTCTATTTTAAATTATTTTTGGAATTAAATTCACATTTTAAAATAATGTAGAATTCAAGTAATGTAAAAATATAATTTTAAAAAGAAAACAAATCAAAAAATTTATTTTTAAGACAATCACAAGATGAAAAGAATATGATAAAATCACATACGCTGGGCTATATTTTTTTAGAGGCCGTAGGGCGCCTATGCCGGTTCCGGGGGGCGCCAAGGGCTCGATGCGCCTGGGGCAGGGGAAGGGGGCTCGAGCCCCCCTCGCCCCCCTGAGCCCACGCCACTGCCTGGACCCTCAATATATATATTATTAATATTAATATAAATATGAGATGTAAGTCTTATATGGTCTGATTTGCTGAGAAAAGACTGTGTCTATGTGTTTGTGTGTGGGAAAAAGTGTGAGGGTTAAAAAAAAAAGCTAATTAATTTTTTTAACAAATGTTTAAAAATTTCTAAAAAAAATAAAATAAAACAGGCTTGTGATTCTAATAATTTCACCCCTTATACCGAACTTTGGGTCTTAGCCGGTTAAGTACGAATCGGGCTGTTATTTAATCATATGATTAGCTTAACTAAAACTGAAAACTTTTAGTCAACTAGCTTATCCCAAGGGATAGCTAAATTAAGATTGAAGCAACCAGCCCTAAGGGATATATTGATATATATTTAATTAACAAGACTACATATGTCATTCAACCTATTTTTAAGCAATTAAAAGACTAATATGATTTAAGAATTTTAATGATTTTTATGAGTTAAATTAAATACTGTTGAAAACAAGGCCCTCATTGATCCAAATTAAGAGTTTCCTTTAACAGAAATGACAATTAAAGTCTAATTTCGCAACTGACTTTGCAGATTTAATTTAACAGCGAGATGTCTGGTAGAGCAAAAGGAAGTTAATTCATCGAAAAAAAAGGGAAACGGATAATAAGAGGGGGAACGTAGTTGAATTTGCTTCTCTATCCTCCGGGGAATCGATCAATTCTATATTTTATATAGTTAGAAAAGAGCTAGAGCAAGATACGCATCTCTCTTTCTAGGAATTTTCAATTCTCTCAAGACCTAAGAAATTTCAACCCCGATATAATCATTTTTTTTTTTCTAGACTTCTTGAAGGAAATGTTCAGCCTCATCGAAAAGCTTTTTTCTCAAGCATTGGCCATATAGATGAATTCTGCAAGCTCACCACTTAAAAAGTACTCAAGATCAAGCAGTGACAAGCTATCCAAAAGCAATCCAAGTCAGGAGCCATTGAGAATAATGTCTTAAATACCCGATAGTTCACAGACCCCTAATTCATGTCATCATATCACAAGCCATCTTGAAAAAGTGCATCTGCTCTTTTTAAAAAACATCAATTGATCATTGAGACCCAATTTCAGATTATTCAATAGATTTAAGTAATTTTCAATATATTTATAATGATTAAAAGAAGTTTTAAAGAGTGTATGTATTTTATCTACTATATATACCGATAAAAGGCGACTGTCTGTCTGTAATCTCTAAATCTCAGTTTCAATAATTCAAATGTGACGGGTCAGGTGTCAGTGAATAGACATGTATTTTGTTTTAATTTTAATTAGTAAATGCAAAAATTATGGGGAAAATCGAGACGCCGCTATAAATTTATGGAAAAGAAAGGAATCATGGAAAAATAAATACTAGGCTCGCTTAAGTTCATTTTTGATTGCTGGAAGATAGGCAACCCAAATGACCAACTCACATATGGATTTTTCGATTTCTGCTCCTAAGCTATGGAGAAAACTACTCTCTAGATCTCTAAAGAACCTCTTCTTAATTCCGCCATGCGGGGAAGGCGGCCCTACATGAAAATTTGCGAGGGGGAAGAATAGAACAGGCCGGTCCGTCGCAAGGTCTGACGCCTGTTGAAGGAAGAGACAGATTTGCAAACAAAAGGACTGCCTGTCTCAGCTCGGGTAGCTCGTGGTCGCCATTTACGTACCTATGTGAGCCCCTGAGCTAAAGAACCTCTGAAGCAATTAATCGAAAAATCATACTTTAGCGAAAAGGTAATTTCATTGCTTAAAATTCAAACGAATTTATTCGTACCTTGATTATATATTTTGAAAAAATATATGAAAGGTAAAATATACTAGGTTATGTGTTTCAAGGTTTTTTATTAATTAAAATTAACACTTAATATGTATTTCGACATTACTGAAAAAATGAAAAAATTTATTTTAGAAAACCACTAATGTCGAAATACGTATTAAGTGTTAATTTTAATTAATAAAAAACCTTGAAACACATAACCTAGTGTATTTTACCTTTCATATATACATAATGTTTTAACTTGAGCCTACGGTAGAAAGTTTAAAAAAATAAATTCCCATCTTTTTTGGTTTATTTCATTCTTGTTTCGTAAATGATTAAAATTTTAATATTAGCTTCTTTTTAATTATTATCTCTGTATTCAAATAATAATAATATAAAAAAAAATATGTGAATGTTAATATCAATGTGATTAATATCGATGTGATTTAATAATATAGTGGACCAATGAGAAAATGCATGCAGGTAATGTTTTTACTTATAAATGTTTATTCTTACTCATCTGGTGTTTCGGTCCAGGGTTTGAACCATGATGACTTCCTACTAGCTCTGAACCAAAACATCATTAAGAATAAACATTTAAAAGAAAAAAAAAACAATAACTGCATTGGTCACATCTCCCATAGAAAACTATCTTATCTAACAATGATATTTAATAAAATTTCAATCACTTAAAGTTTACTGAAGTGATTTTAGAAGACATGACTAGTATTACCCATTTAAAATAAAGTTCAAAATTTACAATTCTCCAAAGCTATGCAAAAAAATGAAAGTGAATAGAAAAGTTTGCCAACTGCTTTAACAAGTAGACTATTAACTGGGGAACATTTCTTAACTTGGATAGTAAATAAATTTGAAAATCTAATGAGTCAAAGGCTACCTTCAAGTGATCATGGGCCCTTTAATTACAACTTCTGAAGTTCTCAACTTTTTGAGTTGTTAGGGATTTAAAGTATTCAAGTGACTTATAAGCCTCGAAGCCTTTAAATATAACTTTATCCAAGAATTCTGTTGGGTAAGAAAAAGATTTTAATGTTTCAATTTTATTATTTATCCTTCTCAAAATATTATATCCTAAACTGCGATTTTTATCTATAATATCTGCGTAGTGGAAAAACAATAAGAAATATATTAACTATCTATCATGGTAAACTTGAGCATGTTGTATTATCATAAAAAGAGAGTTTTTATTATTCAAATTATATTAATTTAGATTGAATTTGTCACTTATAAATCAATTTTTGAATTATATTTCCTTTATTTCAAGACAGACATTCAATTTCTCTTCAAAATTTTCCCTTAATAGTATAATCGTGTTATTGCTTTAAGCACTTTAGAAAAGCTTTAATGCATATTTAAATTAATTTGATGACAAGCATAAAAAAAAAAAAAATTATCGAACTTTGAAAAATGGAACTTGATTACTGAAATACATTCTGTGAAAAAATCAAATTGATATATGACAGAAGAAAATTAAATTGGACTTGTCATTTAGTGCAGCAGCTATTCCATTATAGACAGCGAAAATGAAGCAATATCATTTAAATTGATATTTGACTGACATTTTAAGATAGAAAATTTGGAAACCTTTTAAGAAGTTACTTTTCATTTTTTTTTTATCATATTAAAAACATATAATTAAAGATATGTATTTAAATATTTTATTAGAAAAGAAGAAATTCCATGGCTGAGTGATAATTAACAGACGCAGGTGAATGTAGGCAGCCAGCATGGAATAAAAAAACCTTTTTTAAATATCATCGACGTTTCGGGAACGCCTCGCTCTGTTAGAACCGGGGGGGGGGAGGGGCAATCGCCTATGTATATATTATAAACACACAATCTATGGTCTATTCTCTAAAAAGACGTTAAAATTTAAAATAAACAAATGGGTGTTAAAAAGTAAGGTTATGATTATGACAGTTTTGAGATAAAAGCAATATGTTAACGTCGCCGTTAAAACTTGGTTCACTTTTTAACGCCGATGTTATTACTTTACTTTTTAACACCCATTTGTTGATGTTAAATTTTAAAGTATGTTTTTAGAGAATAGCCCTGATTATCTTTTTGAATAAATTTCAAAAAGTCAAAATTGTTAAGATTAAAAAACTTTCTTTGCACTAGAGCTAGTAGAATTTATTTTAACCTATAGGAAATATGATTTGAATGAATGAAATCATTTATAAAAAAATGAAATCTTGGAAAATTTTAAAAATCACTCACCGAATGGAAGGAATTCTGGATTCAAACCAATAAGAGCTTAAGAGTGCGACGATTGTGCTGAGGCGAATCTTCAAGCAGGTTCACTTGGCCTGTAACAACAAGAATAAAAGCATTTAGAAACGATATTGTTGTCTGTGTGGGGATGATGTGTGAGTGCGTGAGGGCTAGGGGATTATCATTTCCCATTTGAAGCAAAGAAATTAATTAAAAATCTTTTCTTTTTTAATATTTAATTCATGATCCGAAAGGAGGTAAAAATTTTAATTAAAATAAATAAGTAATGAATTTAAGAACTTTAGCTCATCTTAAACAGAGTTAACCAAACCTAAAAATATAAAATATTAGATGGGAAGGGTAAGAAGACCCAGTTGATATTCGTATCCCGTCTCATTGGACAATTTATTTCAATTTAATTGGCTACCGATAAATTGAAGTATATAAAGACTGGGTCTAAATGGCCTCCGTTGCCGAAAAAGACGTTTAAATAAATTTAAAAAAAAATTCATTTTTTTTGTTTTTTAAAACTAAATTCCCTACAGATCATTTAATTGTTATAAAATTTTTATTTATCTTTATTCGATGAATGGATTAAAAAGTAGACTATACGAAAATAAAAGAGATATATTTATACACACATATTGTATATGTACTGTACACTGTAAAAAAAATCTTAATTTGAGTGTATTTTGGAATACTAAATTTACAAATTTCCCTTGTTGATAGCTACTATGCATTTTTCTACTAAATTTATGCGTTCAAATTAGGGTCCGACCGAAACAAGATTTTCAGCCGAAACCGAAACCGAATATTCGGCCTCAACCTTAGTTTCGGCCGAAATTTTTCTCCTTCAAGTGCAAATCATTTGACCTTTTTTTAAGACTCAAGTTTCGGCCGAAACCGAAACTACGGCCGAAACCATGATTTTTGGCCGAAACTGGCGAAACCGTAACCGAAACCGAATATTCGGTCGGTTCCTAGTTCAAATATTTACAACAAAAAAACATTTTCAAATTACAATTTTTTTCGAAAAATAGAGTATGTATTGCAATTTTACATACATTGTATAGTAATTTTCGATAAAAATTGTATTTTTTTCGAAATCCGTTTGGGAATTCTAAAATTAGCACACAATTGCACTCTAATTTTCAAATGTCTTTCGAAAATTCATATCCACACAATACATTTGTAAATGGTTTTTGCAAAGACTTACTAAATTTAGTATGATTTTGTTTATGAAATTTGCTTCATACAAAATTGTAAAATCAACAAAAATTTTTCTACAGTGTATGCCTACTCATCATACCTGGTATGATAATTATGATTTTTTGCATTTTTGGAATTCTTTTGACTTGATAAAAATATTGGGGTGGGTTTACATTTTTTGCGATAATAAAAGTACGGGAAATTAAAATTTTTAATTAATTAATTAAAAAGAAAAAAATCTTAAAGAACATCAAATAGCTTAAAATAAATAAAGCTGTCTTTTGCGTTGATGATTCTTACAATTGGCAAAGGTTCATTTAATTTGGCAATTTGCAAAAAAACTTGTCTAACACAATTAATGGGACGGAGAGGAGCGGCTCCTTTGATCTTGGGCCTTTATTTATCTTTGGGTTACCTAATTGAAACATAAGGACCCTCTTAGAGAATCATCCCAAGTAATCAACTATTTATTCACTCAAATTAACGAATCATTGCAATTTATTTCAATTAAGATTTTTTTTTTATTAATATTAATATTTTGAGAGTTAAAGCTTTCACAGTTATTGTTATTAAAATAAAAATACTTGCTTCTGGGTAAACTGTGATTAATGTGTATAAGATACAAGTTTCTACCACTTATTCTGTGGTGTTCTTCAGGTACAAATACAAACTGTTGAAAATGTAGTTCACTAGAGCTAAGACGCTTTTTGATTGTATCTAAATTTGAAAATGAACTCATTCTGTCCTGAACGAAGGCCACAGAATGTGTAGTAGAAACGTTGAATTTTATACAAATAAATCACAAATATGTTCATTAAAGCTTTTGTGGTTTGTATTATTATTAACTAATCAAGAATATTTAAAAATAAGTTAGATTCCCAATAATGTTTTATGATAATGTTTTTATTGAATAGACTGGGCGTTGGATTTGGTGGGGGGGGGGGTGAATAGACTATTTGAATTAACAAACAAAAATCGATATGTGAACTGTCGTTATCAAAATACAAAAAAGAAACATTGAGTCATTACAGTATTAATTATTTATTAAATATTTAAATACTGTACAACTTATAACTGTACTATTTAGTACTTATTCTGTACGTCGTTTTCAAGTGCTAACGAGTTCACTTGAGTCGGTGCACAGCCCTACTTGAAAACAATTGCAGAATAAGTAGTCGAAACGTTGTACAGTATTTATATTTTTAATAAATAATTAATAACAAAATGTGGAACTCCCAGAATAAAAATAAATCATAGTTTATCGAAATCAAGTATTTTAATAAATTTTTGATTAAAAAATGTGGATTTTGAATCTACTTTTAAAAATATAAATAAATCAAACTATGTTTATTGATCCGAAATTATTACAACATATTTCAAAATTATGGTTTTGAGTCAATTAAGGAAAATGTAATCTAATCTCATTTCCAAAAAAATATTAATGCTTTTAAAATGCAGATGTATTTATTATTAAAGAATATTGAGGGATAAATACGTGTATTAATTAATTATATAAATGATTGATGAAGGGGAAAAACCAACAGCAAGGAAAAAATCCTTTTTATAAATATATTAACTTTATTTATTAGCATGATAGTAATCTGCCTTTCGTTTTTTACTTTTTTTTTTTTAATGCATAAAAAATCCAGAATTCACAGACAAGATCAAGGTGAGCTAAAATTTGGCAAGGTGAATTCCTTGATTTTATTAAAAAAACTATAATTTAAAAAATGCGAATTAAATTCTTTTGGAACTGCGGGATCGGAAAAGGTTTAGAAAAAAGCCAAAGTCTCCCTAAAATCCCAAATAAGTCGAAGACTTAGATTTTGAACTTTAGCATTCTTGTGTGTGATTTAAGAGGTCAAATGCCCTTCCCAATGACGTTAGTTGTAATAAATTACTTATCATTAATTTAAAAAGAGATCGGGAGAAAGACGATATACTTATTTTCTTTATTAATGAGTTCTTTCTGTTTTTGTTGGCAAAGAGAATGTGAAAGAAAATTTGTTCGAATGGTGAATAACAAACAGAGCCAAATTTTTTATATACCGATTTTTTTTATAATTAAACAATTCACTTCTTCAAGAGGATAAAAATGAAGGGAGAGAAATAGAGCTTTTGAAATCAATTTATACTGTAAATTCATCTAGAATCCAAATTTTTTTTTCAACTATTTTTATTTCTTTTATTACTTCAATCGATATTTTCAAATCGAATTTCTTTATTTAAAATAATTTTAAAGTCTAATTATTAAATCTGACGAAGATATGAAAATTTAAACATATAAATTAAAAACATCAAGTAATAAATTTCAGATATATTAAAAATTAACATTTTTAACACTTTGTCCTTTTACAGTTGCAAAATAGGCCTAACCTAACTTCTGATATAGTCTGGAGGCCAAAGGGGTGCGGGTTCGTATCCCAGGCAGTCCGATGAATTTATTTAAATCATTTATATACCAAATGGTATAAATAAATAAACCTGGACTCTCTTATATATATATCGTTTCTAAATACTGAGTATTGTAAAAGTCTATATGGCCTAAGATGCCGAACAGACTTAAGAAAAAAAAACTTCTGTTGATAACACGTGAGTGTTGAAATGTTCATTAGTATTAAAAATGTTTTTTTTAATTTTTGAAACTTATAAACTACTGGAGTAAAAAAATTTAGTGTGTTTTGATTTAATTTTTAAATTTTCATAAGGGACTTATTTGTTTTGACAAGAGCCTATGGGGGTAACTAGGGAAGATCCAGCCCCCCCCCCAGAAGGCACGTGGCCCTCCCCCAAGAAAAATTGAGACAATATGGGGCCTTCCAGGGCCCCGGAGGATGGCTGGTCCCATGGCTCCCCATTTCTTAAATAATGGCCATGATAAACAATCTATGACAGCTTGATAACTATTTATAATTATTTAATCCCCGGAGTTCAAAATTAAAAAAATCTTATTAATTATAAACTAAATAGAATTAAAAATCTGGTGTGATGGACGCACAGCACGCAATTTTCATTTGCCTTCGGGTGAAAGCTATGTTCTGTGCTTATCTCACCAATTTTTTTCTGTCAACGTTATTTTATTTTTTTTTTAAGGGTCTTTTTTGCCATCGAAGTCTATTTTTTGTGAAAATCCAAAACAACTGGTAAAGTACTAGTAGGCCCTACTTTTTTTGGTCGATTTTGTTCAAAAACTTCTTGTTAAGTCCCAAGAGGTACCTAACTTGAATATAAAATTTCAACCTCCTCTTTTCTTTCTTGAAATATTTGGTTCCCAGACAGACAGACACACTTTTTTGGACTCTGGAGACCTCAATAAGAGTATATCAAAATATCGACATCGAATTTTTGACACGAATCCAATACTTTCTCCCTATATATAACCACAGTATATACCTATATAGGTAAAAGAAAGTAAAAGTAGAATTTTAACATTATTATCAAATCTTTTAATTAAAAACAAACAAACCCTTAAAGCTGTATGTTTCGTAATAATAAAATATTAATCATAATAAACTCGTAAAACTTTCTGTTGAATTATGTTTTATAGCTGAGTAACACCCTATACTCAAGGCCGATCCCCAACAGCGTGTACAATCAATTCTGTATCGCACAAGTGTAGAAAAGGGGGAAGAGGAGATGGACAAGGAAATGGGGGCACATGGTATAACTTTTAACGATGTGATGTCGAGCTCAACTTCTAGCTTTTTCCTTTTCCCTTCGAAGCTGAAGCTGCGTTAACCTTAATAAGCGTTAGTTAAGTCCAAACGAGCGACAACCGACCAACTTCTAATCTCAACTTTGGAGCCAAACTCAAACTCAAAAACATGCACTGAAACTTGAACTTCCTTCCTTTACTTGCTTTGCTTGCTTGCTTGCCTCTCGCGTGGGCCGAAACAAATAAAAATAATTTATTAGTTCAATACAGGAATTTAATGTAATAATATGGTAAGGCAGAGATTAGACATGTGATAAATTAAAACGCTACCAAATTGTATTCAATGAAAATAGAAACGTAAAGGGGTTGGAATAACAATTCATTTGAAATCGATTTAATTAAATACTATTAAATTTTCTCTTTTATTAAAAAAAAAAAATGAAAAATGTCCTAAACATTTAAATTCTTTTCTCCATTAGGGGTGTGGAAACAAAACAGAGTACTATTTTAAAAGTTTTAGTATAGATCAGAGTATTTTATTAAAGTACGCGTCTCGAGGTGCTGATTTTTAGAAGCTACAGTTTTGTAGCTATCAATTATTTTTTTTAATTAAAGCGATTTAAAATATCTATAACTTATAGAAGCCCTATTTTTGATTTTAGAAAAAAAAAACATTTAGATTAATCACATTAAATAAAAGATATTAATAAAAAAAATTGGGCCTATATCTATAGATAATTAAATTACTAATCATTGTGTTAAAGAATAATTAAATTTTTGCCTTTAATTAATTTGCTGGAACCTTTCAAATGAAATGGACTAAAATGCCCTATAGGCAGAACTAGCGCTACCTTTTGGCGTCTAGAGTAACTAGCTTCTCAATCGGGTAATAACGGTTTTTCGAGACTCGCCCCTTAAATCAACTGATTCATTAGTTTTCTTTCTTGAACAACTCACAAGGTGGCAAATTAAATTTTGCCCCCCCCCTAAAAAATCTCTTAGTTCAGGCCCTGATGTTACATATATTAGAATATAATCACTTCTGATGATAACAAGTAATTGACGAAATACTATACTTATTAATTGTTAATTTTCAATTAATAAAACCTTTGAAACAAATAACCTAGTATTTCATTTTAATTTACAAAATGATTCAACGAGAACCTACGGTCGAAAGTTTAAATCTTATCAGATCATTATCTTCATGGGCATAACTAGGTGGTACCTGGGGGGGGAGAGGCTCCCAGAAGGATCCCCGTCCCAAGAAAAATTGAGTCTTCCAGGCCCCCTGGAGGAAGGCAGGTCCCATGGCCCCAGCCATATTCCCTAGTAACGCCCATGATTATCTTGGACATCTGGCTGACATGTCTGCACAAAATTTTGTTTCAGCACAACTGCCGTAAAATATGCTACTCTGATACAAATAACGATAATTTAAAAAAAATTTTGTTTTATTCACTTTCATTTAACATCTTGTGAGTTAACAAAGAAAGAAAACTTCTGATTTAGTTAATTTAACATACACAACATTAAGTCGTTAACCGTCATTTGCTAAGGATATAATAAATTATATTTGAGATTGAAAACGTGGTGTCCTTAAAAGTTTAAAATTAAAAATTAAAAAAAAAAGTTTATAAGTTTTAGTTGGAATTAAAAACAAGTCAAGTAGTGTGTCATAAGAACCAATGATTAGCCTATATTGTTTGGATCTGGATAAATATCAAATTTATGATTACGATAATTAAAGCAAGATGAATAAAAAATGAAATGAGAGATGAATAAAAAAAACATGAATCGTTCGATAATTTATCTGTAAAGTATCATAACTACTTATTTTATAATTACTCACATCTCTTCAGGTTGTTTCAATATTTTCATGAGAAAAAGACAAAATTTATTGATTTTATTCAGGTGTTAGGTTATATTGATTCTTTCATTATTTGTATATCGGTTAAATTTTAATTTCCAATTGATTTCGAATATTTAATCAAATCTCACATGATTGGATTAAAATTCAACCAGAAGAGGGGAAATACCATTTCGAATTCAATTTGTGCATTTTATTTATTATTATTTTTTTTTTTATGGAATATTAATGAAAAATGTTTTTTCAGCTTTTTAATATTAATCTACATTTGTAAGATTCGGTGACATTGCAATTTTTACCATCTCTAAATGCAAAAAACATATATTAACGAGATTCTATAGTTCTTTGGTTTTCATTCATGAAAATCTGTTGATTATTAACGAAATTATTAAAAAAATAGTTATGCCCTCGGGCTTAGTGTAGGGGTTAGCTTGCTAACCTTCTATAACGAGGGTCGCGGGTTTGGACCCCAGGCAGTCCGATAATTTTATTTAAGCCATTTGGATACCAAATGGCTCAAGCAGTGGCGTCATTTGGGGGCAGGGGGAGGGGAATTTGCCCCTCCCCCCTCCCCCAAGGGCCCTGATTTTTATAAAATTTTATATTATTTTAAATAAAAATTACAAAATATACAAATTGTACAATATTAAACAATTAATTAAATTAAATATCTTTTGGCCATATTTGAGAACCTATTTGTAAGTAGTAAATTTTATTTATTTTGTACTGTTTTATATTGTATTTTGCATTGCTTTATATTGTATTTTGCATTGTTTTATATTGTATTTTGCATTGTTTTATATGGTATTTTGTATTGTTTTATATTGTATTTTGTATTTTTTTTTTATTGTATTTTGTACATTTGGAATGTAATGTTTTGGTATGGCTTCTGGCCAAAAGCCAAATAAATGAAAAAAAAAAGTAAATTTTAAGAAAAAAAAATGTTTGCCCCCCCCCCTTCCGAGAAAAAATCTTGAAATTGCAAAATAAGAGCCGTTTTAGAGCACATTTTCTATTAAAATTTATTTTCTCTATATCTCTAAAGCCGTGTCTGATGGAGCAAAACTGAAATGATATTTGAATTCAGCTTGAAAAGTACTTCTAGAATTTCATAACTTTATTCTTGTGAAAGAAAAAAAAGTTCATTTTTGTCGACCAGTGTGATTATCACTATTCTTATCTTATAAGATTGCACTAAAGAGAGCACAAACTGCCAGAGGGCTCCCTCTCCCCTTTGGATAAAGAAATATTATTAATATTATGAATTTAATCATACAAAAGTTCTTTCATTTAAAACTAATTTGAATCAGGAACTAAAATATAATAAATCATTCTTACTTCCATTAGCCTCTCCAGCCCCCTACAGCAAAAATTTCTGGAACCCCATAACAAAATCCAGTGGCGTCATTTGGGGGGCAGCACACCTCTAGCCCATCGGGAAGTCTTTTGAAATTACATTAATTCGCGAAGGGTTTCAAATAAAGTACCACATTAGTTTGGTCTATTTTGATCAAAACCACCATATAGTGGCGTCATCAAAAATGACTCTTAAGTATTACATTTCACACCTCTAGCCCATCGGGAAGTCTTTTGAAATTACATTAATTCACGAAGGGTTTCAAATAAAGTACCACATTAGTTTGGTCTATTTAGATCAAAACCACCATATAGTGGCGTCATCAAAAATGAACCTTAAGTATTACATTTCACACCTCTAGCCCATCGGGAAGTCTTTTGAAATTACATTAATTCACGAAGGGTTTCAAATAAAGTACCACATTAGTTTGGTCCATTTTGGTAAAACCAAACTCACAATTTGCGTCATCAAAAATGACTCTTAAATATCAAATTTCACACCTCTAGCTCATCGGGAAGTGTCCTTAACAAAGACTCAAATTTGGTGACCTTGAAAGAGTAAGTTAAATAAAAGCATTTAATAATTAATAATTAGAAAGAAAAAGATGATAAAATAACACAATATAATACATTATTACAAAATAAAATAATACAAATGTAGATAAAATTGGATGCTTATCTGTCTAAATTTGATTGCTTTATGTTTTTGAAGAGAGCATGAACTATTTCTTTTTTTGGATTAATTAAAAGTTTTGCGAAGGTTGGAAGGTCTCGAAAATGTGGCTCTATTTCATTCAATAACGTTATTTTTTCTTTTCCCTGCGGAGAGTGGGCAGAAGAATATTAAATGTTCATATAAGGGTATTTTATGGCTGGTAGAATTTGTAACAGGAATGAAAGTTAGAAGAAAAATGCAGCCAGAATTTTTTCTTTAATCTTACAAGTTAGATGAAATTGTACTGCCCTGAGTCAATTATCACATTAGGCACAAAAAAAAAAATAAATATATTGTATTGGTGATAGAAGAAGGAAAAAGTTGATCTTGAACAGAAAACTTTTTTCCCTGAGGTTATATCCTAAATTAACTTTAATACCGGATACAATTCAAAATATATGTATATGAAGACCAACAGCAGCTCCGAGGATGGCTTTAACCAAAGCCGAAACGTCAGCTAGCTGTTGAAATATATTTTTAAAGAAAAAATTCTGGCTGCATTTTTCTTCTAACTTTCATTCCTGTATTAAATGTTCAGGGGAGGCTAATGTTGGAGAACAGGAACAAAATGGAGTATCCTTGAAGAAAAATATATAGAGGTGCTAATTACATGTATGGTTAATCCGAAATCTGTTAAATTCAAATGATTAATAAATTTATGAAATCAACAATTACTATTAGCCTACTTAAGAAACAATCACATTTGGTTTCATGTCTGTCTCTTTTAACAGTTCGGAATTTGATTAATTATGTAATGATGAAATAAATTTTTTTTTTTTTTTAATGAAACTTTAGCATCAATTATTATTAATCTAAAATAGAAAACTTTATAGTAATTCAATGCATTTTTAAGTTAAGATTCAAAGAAATTCCAACTCATGATTTTTATTTTATTATTTTTTTTTTCTCATTATTTTTATATTTCAAACATGAGCGTGATTTGAACATGAGTCCCCGGATTTCAAGGCTGTCACGTTATCCTCAACCACGAAGTCCTCGATAAATCATTTTAAGAAAAATAAATAATAATATTTTTGAGAGAATATCTTTTTGTAATGAAATAATAAAAACTTCTTACTATAAAAATATTATTATTAATAAAAATTAATATTTCCTGAACTTGTAAGATTAATTAATATAACAGAGAAATAATGTTCAAATCTTGGGCGTGCGGGATTTTTTCATTAAATAAAAATATTTATTTAATGTAAAACAAATCCTTAAGCAGGCACTGGATTGGAATATTATGTCTCACCAGAATAGCTCCCAGGCAACTCTACGAGGAGAGGGAGTTGCTGTGAAATCCCGTCCTGTGGCTACACGCCGGTGCTGAGGGAGTCCCTCCTCAACTAGGACATCCTCCCTAGTATAGATGAAGTTGGAAAACAGGAACCGGGTGGAACCAGTAATAAGGATTAGTTCACTAGCTAGAAACGAACGAAGGAGGAGTTAGAGATAGGAAATAATGTAACTTCTCCGGGTGCCAGTAGATGGATGGCTACGGCCAGAGACCGGTTGGGTTTGAGGTGTCTTCGTGCACGGAAGCACCTTGGTAAATAAAAGAGGATCCCGATAGGAATTTCAAATAAATTAAAAAAAAAAAAAACAGAAATAATTAATAAAAGAAGACTTTTGTTTAAGAAAAGATATTGTAGAAAAAATTATGTAGCAACCAAATAGAAAAAAAATCAAAAAATCTGGTGTGACTGGCGCACAGCACACAACTTTCTCTTACCCTTCGGTAAGAGAAAGTTGCGCACTGTGCTGGTCACACCAGATTTTTTGTGTCGAGATATATTTAGTTTCCGATAGCACCTTAGTTTCAAACTTGCATTTTAAATGTTGACTGCTTCAAATAAACTATGGTTATTTTTCAAAATTTTAATCTCATATTTGGACATTTTATACACAATATAGAATCGTAAATAAATACAAAATTTCATAAGAATTGGAAAAAAAAATTTTAAATGCCTAAAAAGTTCTAAAGGGGACCCCCTTTTGAATCTAAATTAACATACAAATCCCTATAGGAAATTAACATTGTTCCTATGCGAAGATAAGGTGGAAAGGGAATTTGAAAAAAGAGTAGAGAGAGACGATAATGTTTGCAAGTGGGAGAGATATATATATATGTTTTCTTGGAAACAATTAAAAACAGAAATAAAATAAATAAAAAAAAATGGGAATTTAAATAATAATTGATTTTTAATCTAATAAAAAGAAAAAGATTTAAATTCCGTTACCATGGCAACCATTTCTACTTTCCTATGAAGAACAAGAGTAAAGTGGTCTTCAGAAGATTTCAACGGCAAAATGAGAATATACATTTTAAAGAGCATCTAAAAAATAGTTCATTTATGAATTTAAAAAAAAATCCTTGGAGGGAATTTTGAGAAAATCGAAAAAAACTGAAAAAGTACATCAGTAAAGTACTAGTACTTTTTGGCCGATTTTGTTCAAAAGCTTATTTTGAGATTCTTCAAAGGTACCTAAGTTAAATATAAAATTTCAATCCGCTAGCTCAACTCCTTCATGCTAAAAATCTGTCCACACACACAGACACACATACATACATACACACACACACACACACACACACACAGACCAATTTGCGGGACCCACTTTTTTGGACTCAGGGGACCTCAAAACATGTATATCCATCAAAATCTCGACATCGAATTTTTGACATGATCGCAATACTTTCTCTCTCTATATATATTAACATATATAGAGGCAGCGGCGTAACCAGCCTTTGAGGGCGGGGGGGGCGAAGCTCAACTAGGGCGCCGATTTTCCAGGGGGCTCCGCCCCCTGGACCCCCTTGCTCGCCTTCGGCGAGCAATTGCCCGCCTTCGGCGGGCAAATTTCTTGCATCCTGTAATTTCCTCAGCAAATTTGTAAAACAAATGAATTATTTACATGTTTTTTAATGACACCTGTATGATTTTGTTTTGATTTTTCTTTCCAAAATTAACGAAAAATGTCGTTTTCTTCTGTGATTATTTCAAAAACTATTCAGTTTTCGGAAAAATATCAAAGAATAAAAACTTTTTAAAATTGAGTATTTTATCATAATATAACAATGAAAATTTCGAAATTTCTGAAAAAACTTATTAGGTAAAGTACTACTTCCAAGTGACGTATTTACTCCGAAAGTTGATAGAAATCTACAATTTTAGTGTAAGGAGCATATACCAAATTTCATCGATCTATCTGCTTTGGTTTTTAAGCAATCGTGTTCACACACACACACACACATGCACACAGCCTTTTCGGCAACTTAGGCCATATAAGACTTTGACTTTGACATTTGGTATCCAAATGGCTTAAATAAAATCATCGGACTGCCTGGGATCCGAACCCCCGATTAGAGCCCTGCACGGGTACGGGTTGGCCCGTAGGCCCGTTACCTACCCGGCCCGCGGACCGGGCCGAGCGGGCTTTGGAGGCCATGAATAAATTACGGGCGGGTAGCAAGTCTAAATAAACGGGTTCGGGCGGACGGGCTTGCAAATGAAATTTTATTTAAAAATTGCTAGACATTCGTTCATTCATTCACTAAATCTCGGGCGGGAATGGGCGGGTTTGAAAAAATTCCGGGCGGGCTCGGGCGGGCCTGAAGAATGGTAAAAGCCCTTTCATTTTGAGAAAATCGAAAAAACTGAAAAACTACATCAGTAAAATACTACTACTTTTTAGCCGATTTTGATTAAAAGCTTATTTTCACGGTCCCGGGGGGTGTTTAACTTAAATATAACATTTCAGTCTCATAGCTCAATTCCTTCATGCTTAAAAAAGTTTTGAAAAATTAAATATTAAGGCTTATACGAATCCTGAGTAAATCTCCACAGCCATTAAACATCAAATTAAGGCTTATATATTGCAAAATAAAAAAAATTTTAATTATAAAGCCTCTATATACGTTATTTATTATTTTTGGAATTAAATTCATTTAAAATAGTAGAATTCAAGTTGTAATATAATTTTAAAAGAAAACAATCAATTTTTTAAGACAATAGATGAAAAGAATATGATAAAATCACATACGCTGGGCTATATTTTAGAGACCGTAGGGCGCCTATGTCGGTTTCGGGGGGGCGCCAAGGGCTCGATGCGCCTGGGGCGGGGGGGGCTCGAGCCCCCCCTCGCCCCCCTGGTTACGCCACTGTATAGAGGTAAGAGAAAGTAAAAAGTATTTTGACATGGATATGTCATCTTTAAAATCGGAGGTGTGGGCAAGGGAAATGAAGGAAGAGTATTCATTTCCTTCCCCTAAGTTTTTTTTTTTTTTTTTTTTTCAATGTCCTATTTATAAAAATAGAGATTTCTTTTAGAACCAGTATTTAATTATTTTTCAACGCTTCGGGCTAGGTACCACCCATCTTCAAGATAAATGATTTTGGCCTCAAATAAAAAAAAAAAACGCCTCGAGCAACTTGTTAAACATTTTGAGGATAAATGATTTCTGTGCCAATTACTTTGCTTCTTAAATTTGTTAAAATAAAGATTTTGCATATTGAACAAGGATCAAGGATGTTATTAAATAAAATATAATTATTGGTAGATAACAAACTATTTCCTATTCTAAGGGTACTCACAATTAACAAATTCTATATCATCCCAATTTTTTTTTTTTTTTTTTCATTCAAACTTTATTTCAAATATCTATTTTAGAAATTTTTAAAAAGTTGAAACTTCAATAGAATTTTTAAACTTTTATCTTTTACTTTGAGCTTGAAGGTCGTTTGATGAAATTGAGTTAAGCTTGTAATATTTGAGTTTGCTAAGAAATCTTTTAAATAATAATTCATTCTTATTGTAATTGTGGTGATTTTTATATAAAAGTTGAGTTCTATTTTGAACAAGGCTTGAATTTTAAATTTGATTACAAAATAAAATTTTCTTTATAGAAATTTCAATAGAGCTGATGAGAACAAAATTAAGTGTTTTTTTTTTTAAGCTGAGATCAGTCTAGAGAGCAGGGCTGATGGAGTGGGGAGGGGGAGGGGTTAATAAAAATAGGATGTAAAAACAAATTAGGTGTTCTAAAAATTTCTTAAGAAAAACAAAATCTACAATTTTAGTGGTCTACTAATTGACAAACGATTAAATAAATAAAAGGAGAGGAAGTCAGCTAAACAGGATAGCCTCTATCGAATTGAAATCCTAATAAAAGAAAACGTTTCGGCTTTAATTAACTAACGTCATCATCAATTCTTATGAAATATAGCCAAACTCAATGAAGAGCAGGCACATTCAGATGCAAATAGAGTTGTTATACCCTAAAAAACCCTTAATTTTAGTGTGTTTTGGGGGCCTACAAAATTTACAAATGTGTACGTTCAAATATTTACAACAAAAAACCATTTTAAAATTACAATTTTCTTCGAAAAATAGAGTATGTATTGTAATTTTACATACATTGTATATTAATTTTCGTTAAAAATTGTATAGAGCAGTTTGGGAATTCTAAAATTAGCACACAATTGCACTCTAATTTTCAAATGTCTTTCGAAAATTCTAACACATTTGGAAATTGTTTTTGCAGATTTACTAAATTTAGTATGATTTTGTTTATGAAATTTGCTTCATAAATAAGAAATTATATATAATATTTAAGATATTATATATATCACGTATATGAGCCGCGAAATTTATACAATTAAATATTTATTAATTCATATATCCGAAAAAAT
Organism: Euborellia annulipes; assembly: GCA_023213315.1. Taxonomy (NCBI): domain Eukaryota; kingdom Metazoa; phylum Arthropoda; class Insecta; order Dermaptera; family Anisolabididae; genus Euborellia; species Euborellia annulipes. Next base: position 96,918 of record JAKCPI010000645.1, read on the forward strand.
AAGGGTGCAGTGGCCCAGTGGTAGGGCACTCTGAGTACAAATCGGAGGATCCGTGGTTCGACTCCCGGCGGCACACCCTTATTTTTTCGGATATATGAATTAATAAATATTTAATTGTAATTTGCTTCCTAAACTGTAAAAAAGTTTTTGTTGATTTTATAATTGTATAGGAAGCAAATTACATAAACAAAAACTTACTAAATTTAGTAAGTCTGTGCAAAAATCATTTACAAATGTGTTGTAATTTTAGAAAGACATTCGAAAATTAGAGTGCAATTGTGTGGTAATTTTAGAATTCCCAAACTGCTTTCGAAAAAAATACAATTTTAACGAAAATTACTATATAAGTATATAGGTACTATACTATGTAAAATTGCAATACATACTCTATTTTTAGAAGAAAATTGTAATTTTAAAATGTTTTTTTGTTGTAAAAAATATTTGAACGCATAAATTTTGTAAATTTAGTATTCCAAAACACATTGAAATTAAGATTTTTTTTTACAGTGTACACAATTGTAAAATCATCAAAAATTTTTTTACAGTTTAGCTATGTTAACATATACAAAATTATACATCAAATATAAAATATATTAATATAATGTACATCTAAGATTTGGCCATATAGACGTAGGTACACATTTTTATATATTTTGGCATCCTCTCCATTTATCTATTAGTGTCTCATATAATTTTATCAAAGGGAACGCGAACTGGTTCTTAGTTTCTTTTGAATAGCTCAGTTTGTCGTAGAGGACAACGATATTATAATCGTACCAAAATTGTAATTTTAATGGAAATGAACTTTTTTATGGGTGGATGAATTTTTCCTCGTTGAACGACTCATTTAAGAAATATTACTAAGTAGTTCAAACTATTAATTTATCAACTTTTGAATACAGTCAATTATTTGAAATTGCTGTTTATAATAGGCCTTCTCATCCTTTTTCTAATGGCCATATTATTTTTCAGAAGCTAATTATATTTGGTTCAACTAACACAAAATTAATATTTCATTCAAATATATATAGGTTGTTAAATTTCAAAGAAATTTTTTAATGAAAATGATCTAACAATTGTAAGACATCTATCCTAAAATGTTAAGCAATCAATAAGATATTCGATAACGTTATATTTTTTAAATTTATTAATTTGTTTGTATGATATCAATGTTGGTCTTATAAGACCACCACTTTTATTCTATCGTTTTAGAGAAATTGGCGCCCTTATAGGGAACGACTGAGTGCCTTATAAGGCCCATATACAACTGAGCTAGACAGGCCAAGACAAATCGTCAAACGAATAACAACAGCATACACATCAAACAGCTTTCCATTTACGACATGCATGATTCGGAAAGCTCCTATTCCTCTTATTTTTTTTTCTTTATACCAACAAAATTAACTGATTAGATCAAAGTCACGTTTGGGGATTAAAATTACTTACATTTAAAAAATATTTTTTATAATTTTTTTTTTTTTTTTTAAATTTCATAGTTCAATAAGCCCTATATGAAAATTAACATCAATTAAGCCGAAAGTGGCCATGTTCAGAATATAAATATAAATTTGAAATTTTATTTATAAAGATGATTTTTAATTTTAGTGAATAAATAACAAATTCTTTTCATAAATTGTTTGTCTCTCCAATTATTTCGAAGATTTCAAGGGGGAAGGAAGTAAATAGTGAAATCGTAGGCTATATTAAAAAGTAAATTTTTTCATTTAAGTGTCAAACTTAATTTAATTATTAAAAAGATTCTCTAAAGAAGTGTGACATTAAGGGGCTACGAGAGCGAAGAGGTTAAGCATGTTAAAAGTATGCCCAAATATCAAATAATTCAAAATTTTGCCAAGAGATGTCAGAATGGTAGCTAATAATATTTAATGCATTTGGTTGATTTTCATTGATCTTCTAACACTAAATACTTTATAAATGTTATTATATATTATGTATCTTTTATAAAAGCATAAAAATATATAAATATAGGCCAGATATAGGCCAAAAGGGGATCAGCTGTTAGACTAGCCTACCATCTATTGCAAGAATGCTAAACTAATTTGACAGTTGAATTTTAAATAAATCATCTAAGCTTATTTTAAAAATTTCTTAATTAATATGTGAATAATCATAACAATAAATTCATTTTTAAATTTAAAAAAAATTAAAGATTATTGGGACAGATTGTTTTTTTGTATTTGCTTGATAACAAAAAAATTAATTAGGATAATTTTTTAATAAGTCATCAAAAAAATTATAGCTCGATTTACCAATAATATCTTTTCATTTAAAAAAAAAACCGTAATTGAAAAATTCCTTATAATAGTCTAGTTTTTTTTTAAAGTACTTTTAGACGTCGCTCCTGAACCCCCTTAAAATATAAGAAAAAAAATTGATTCGTTTTAAGGCCATTTACCTATTTATTTCAAATGAATTGAAATAGAATTTTCTCGCTTCGGCGATAGATATTTGTAATCTATTAATAATTATACACTGATAAGTACAAAAAAATCACATTAATAGAAATTTGTAATTAATATTAAAATATGTGAAAGATGAACCTGTTTATGTATATTTCATTTTAAAGGATTTTAATCACACGCGCTAAAAGTCATACTACCAAAATAAAAATAAAAAAGTAGCCAAATGCAAATGTAAACTAATAATATTCTAGGTGTTATCTTGTATGAAAATATATTTAAAATTCCATATAAATTATTTTAAGATTTACTTGATATGAAGAGTATAATTAAGTGAAATTTAAAAAATAGTCATTATGGAATAAATGCATGAACTTTAATAATAACTTTTATGTATGTAAATAACATTTTTAAAAATTGCACGTTGAGCACATTACAAGCGTTTTTACTTGAATCCATCATTAAATACGGAATATTAATTAGAATAATTTTAACAACACTTATATAAAAGTGAAAATTTAATTTTGAAAGGAATTTACCTGGTAGTTAAAAATTTCCCTTAGAGAACTAAATAATTTTGATATTTTATAGGAGAATCAATTCAAATTTATTTAAATTAAATATCTATTAGGGTTGAAAGTGAGCTTTAGATTATAAGACAAACACTCAGGTCTATTCTCTAAAAACAGACGTTAAAATATAACATCAACAAATGGGTGTTAAAAAGTAATGTAGAAACAAAAAGCGTTATAAAAATGCTATTCTCTAAACAAAGTTTTAACAGCGACGTTAACATGTTGCTTTTATTTCAAAGCTATCAAAATCATAACCTTACTTTTTAGGTTAAGGACGCCATGTTTATTTTAAACACGACGTTAAAATATTAAAGCCACCCCCTAGACATGGCATTAATTTTTAAAAGTATTTACTAAATGTTAACGCTTAATTTTTGTTTACAGAATAGCTATTTTAGGCAAGAAAGTGATTTTGAATAGCATTTTTTAACGCTTACATTACTTTTTAACACTTTTTTGTTTATTTTAAATTTTAACGTCTGTTTTTAGAGAATAGACCTGACTATGTCTTAATAGACAGATGCATAATTTAAGAAATATTGTCCTAAAGGTCACTAAACTTTATATAAATACAGATTATCACTTAATTTGAAATAATCTGTCAAAGATATACTTCTCATTTTATTATATCATTTGAAATGAAGATTAATGTCCTCAAGTTATACCGTGCATTATATCTTTCTATTGTTAGAGCCACTCATCCTTTCAATCTTTCATGAATTGTACTGATTACATCCAATTTCATTTTATCAAAGATTGCTGACGTCAGCTGGATGATGATGGCCTCCTCTCTGAATTGTGGTCGGTTGCCAAAGCACGATCTCAGGTCGGAATTGATTAATAACAGTTTTTACGCGCAACTGCGTGCTTGTTCTAAAGGGAGAGGGTCTTATTTTCGTAATGGCCTTTCCTCAAGGGCTGAAACAACAATTTCTCGAAAATTTCCTCCCCTCTCCACCAGATCTGTCAGAGATGTTTGAATAAGGCTTTCTCTTTCTCCCCGGGGAGTTTGAAAAACGGCATGTCCAAGTGGACACGGAGTGCCAGCTGTGTGCCATGTCCAAGACAAGGCGGACGTAATCCTCAGGCTAGATGTTTGTCCCCTTGAGAGTTCGTGGGTGGCGTCAGCTTGCCTCAGTTCGAATAGGATAATGCTGACGATGATTTCGATACCAAAGCAATCATTGTGACAAAAGTCTTTATTTTATTATGCGAAGGGCGACAAGAACCTCTAGACCAACAATAATTCAGAGAAAAGTATGCAATATCTAAGCCTACAGGTAATAAAGATGTCTCACTGACATAGTGAGGCGTTATTTTTCTCATCATCAGTTCTTATGAGAATATTGGCATAAGAACTGATGATGGAATTATGTAATTAAAACCGAATCGTAAATAAATAAAATTAGAAAAAATGATTTATATTTTCCAAGGCATTACAGTTAAGTTAAAAAACAAGAATATTGAAAAAGGAGATGTCCTGAATGGCAGCCAGTTTGGAACAATAAATGACATACGAATGAGGTTTAACAAATATTAAAAAAAAATTTATAAAACTTGTTCTGAATTTTGGCGGATCAACAGACAGACACTCGATTAAAGAAGATTCAAAAGTGCATGCAACGGAAAAATGCGCTAAAAAATATTCGTAGTTTAAACCTTGCTTGTTTTGTTTATTTGGCATTTAATCATCTTAAAATATTTTTATTCTTGTTCTGAAAAGTTGCTTAAATATTAAGAGTAAAAAAGTAAAAAAAAAAAAGTTGCTTATGGAGTTTCTTAATATAATGAATAGAAGAAGAAAGAGTCATTAAAAGCCACTTTAATTTATCAAATTCTTAATCCGATTTGAAAATAAATAAATCGTCCTAATTAAAGACTGTAGAGGCTGTTTCATTAAGATTTATAAATCCTTATTTCGCATGTTTCCAATCTTTATTTATTTCTTCTTAAGGGGATTATCCAAATCCGTTCTTTGCGTGTTTAAAGTTTTATATAAGATTTCAAATAAATTTAGTTTTATTTTAAAAATTCAAAATATAACTGGAGGGGGGGGGAGATAATTATAAACTTATGGACCGGTTTTATTGATTGCTTAATTAACGAAGACCTTCCTTGAGGTGTCATGATATAAATGTATTTTTCTTTCGTTTACGCCCCCGGCGACTGTATTTATTTACCCCCTAACAACGTAGGAAAGAAGACACAATGTCGTTAAAAGCCTAAACCTAAAGGATATCGTTCGCGAGAGGTTCTAAAATGGAAATCAGCAAATAAAAACACGACAGAAACGAGAAAGGCAGGGCAACAACTTGAAGAGATGGAGAATCTAATTGCTTTTAAATCCGCGCGTCGGGTTGAGTTTTAAAATTGATCTAGAAGAGAAACTGAGGAGAGGAGGCGTCTGCACAATGCCAAACAGGACAAGATTGCAAGCCGTAATTAATTAATTTCGCTTCGTCTTGATCGATGGGCTTGCGAGAATTTTAGAGGACCCTTTAAGGATCCTAAATATTTATTATGGTAAAAAAAATATAAATTTTATTAGAAGAAATTAAGTATTAGAAGGTGCCTGTTGAGAAATTGCTTTAAAAAAATATTAATATAACTACAGTCTTTGTATCATATATGCACCCTGTTATGCATTAGTGTGTCAAGCGCCAAAAAAAATTAAAAATTGAGTTAAGCACGGAATATTGTTTCAAATGCTATAATTAATAGTATTTTTTATGAAATATGTCCAAAAAAAATTTATATTTAATGTTACTTGCACAATTGACAAAAAAAATTATATATAATCTAATCAAAACAAAAAACTTTAATGTTAATTTTCGCAAAACACGGTAGCTGGCGCTTGACACACTAATGCGTAACAGGGTCCATATAAGGATGTAATTTTTCTCTCACTCAGTTCATCGAAACGCGTTATCCTCACCATTTATTGAAGAGCTTATTGAATTTTCAAAAACACTCAACATATGGATAATTTGATGCATTGAAGTTGGATTGCGTTAGGCAAATAAATTGTTTTAATGTGGAAAGGTTTATTTTCTCCATAACCTTTATAAATATTTTTTACATCTTGAATTCTAATTTACTGTTGAAAACTAAATATATGTCGACGCAGAAAATCTGGCATGACAAGTACTGGACACAACTTGTAATTACCGAGAGGTGCGAACAGTCACACCAGATTTTTATATCTAGTGTGACCAGTTTGAAATTCCGATAATATAATAGTTAAGTGACAATATAGAAGATGGAAAGTGGCTGTATCAGTTGGTATAAATGGAGAGAGGAGTCAGCCAAATTGGGAGCTTCTGTGTAAATAAACTCTCAAATTTTGGAAACGTTTCGGCTATATTTTATATCGCCATTATACTCTCTGAGGGACTGATGATGGCGATTTAAAATATAGCCGAAACGTTTCCAAAATTTGAGAGTTTTATTTACGCAAAAGCTCCCAATTTGGCTGACGCCTCACTCCATTTATACCTTAAGTGACAAAATGTAATTTAATAGAGTTCAATCGGCCAAAGGGTACTAGTACTTTACTGATGTAAATTTTCAGTTGTTTTTTTTTATTTTCTCAAAATTTGCTCCAATAATTTTGATCAAAAATCAATTGCTTATTAGATGCTCTTTAAAATGTATATTCTCATTTTGCCATTAAAATCTTCTGAAGACTATTTTACTCTTGTACTTCATAAGAAAGATAGGAGAAATGATTGCCATGGTAAAAAAATATAAATATTTTCCCATACATCTGGTAAGAGAAAGTTGTGTGCTGTACGACCAGTCCCACCAGATTTTTAATTAATGAAGAATTTAGGATTCAATCACAAAAATGAAGAGAATTGCAGCCACGTAGGAAGCCTCTATTGTTAAATCAAACTCGTTTATTACAAAACGTAATCATCTATTAACTCTTTACAAGAGACGATGGTCACATCAACGAGCCAATGAACATTCATTGGGTTGCCTAACTCCTGTGGGTTAAACAATTTTATGAATTGCGAATGTGCATAATGTCACTAAGGGTACTTAAATAATTCATTTATTATATTGTCCCTTAATAGATTTCACTTAATTGAGAATTAATACAGTATGTTCAGATATAGGCTCAGGTTTCTAATTCGCTAGACAGACACTCCATAGGCTAAACGATTTCTCAAGAATCAGTCAAAACTAATCACCTGCGATAAAGAAAAATTCCTGTAATTATTATAAATTAAGATTACACTTATATTTGGAGTGTAGGAAGATTTATTGCGGTTTTTAACCAAGATGTTATGGTTGAATAAAAACAATAAGAACAATGGTTTATTGTTGTCTGCTTTATTTTAGGTCTGGCGACTGGCTAGCATCAGTTTCGGTAGTCCGAACCACCATCATCAGGCCTGCAAAATACAATTTATCTTTAATTTACTTATATTATAATATTACATAAGTTTGTCGTTACAATGATTGTACTCTATGTCAATTTAAACTATTAAAACATATTATATACATTTCTCAAGATTTTTTATTACAAATAAATACCTGAATAAAGCTCAAATCCATTTTAAGGTGTAGTCTCTCATCAAGTATATTTGAATCAGAGATATTAAAATGTCACTATTTATTTTAACACCAATTTTGTATTTGACGGAATCACTTATATAATTAAAAACGAATATACAGTATATATATATATTTTTGTTGCCCAATCTTGTAGCAAGATCTGGAAAATTATTATATTTTATTGAGATAAATTTTGTGAAAAAGTATTTTTACTAGGCTGGCTTATTATAAGTTCTTAAAATAATTTTTTTTATCTATAATTATATATATATACCTTCACATATGGGGCTATGATGTTTTGTTAAGTACAACATATACAATTATATACGTTTTTTTAAAAAAACCAAATGGACGTTGTTTGCTCGATTGAATTTCTGTAACAATTTTTTATTATAAAAATATATTATACTGTTAGTTTACAATCTTAGTTTTTTAGTTAAAATTTTTTTTGTCTTATTTTTAGGGTTAATTTCCCACGTCATGAATTTCAAATTTAATTAGATTTGGTTAATTTATCTAAATTAATTAACAGTATATATTTACGTACATGTCCATCCAACTGCTTATATGCCTGTGGCGAATTTTTTTACATATAATTAAGTTTTATATAAATAATTTTTATCAATTAGCACAACCAATTCTTTTCAATTTTTCAAGATTTTCTATTTTTAATTTTTCCAATTGACATAGTATAGGTGAAACATGACTGCCAACTCTGGCACCTAAAGTTTTAAAATAATTAAAAGTTTTGGAAAAATTATTTTTCATTTTCATTTTAACAAATTTATTGCACACTGAAATGATGTTAATTAATCTAACAATTATTTGTATTATTTTTTAAGTAATCATTATTTCTTTTGCCCATATTCATTGCGTTGGTAACATAGTTTTGGCGCATTTTTCAAAAAGGAAGAATAAGTATTACTCAATTTGCCAATTAAAAAATTAAAAAAATTAAAAAAAATATACACATACATGAGAATTGCCCCATCTATTCACAAGCAGTCAATAAAAAGCTAATCAAATTGTTCAATTTTGTAAAAGTCTTTTTTAATTTTTCCTATCACATTCCCATATACTAACGATGATCTCTCAGTTTCTGTTTTATGATTGATGGTGTGGTTTTCGTAGACACTGATGAAGAATGATTCACTGAACCGTCTCCTGAAAACATCCTCCTCTGTGTGTAGTATCTTGACTCCTTCCAGGTTGAATTCATGATGTTCCTCGATGGAATGTTGGGACAACGCTGTTTTCGGATCTTGTTTTGCGCACGAGTTATGGTGTTCCTTTAGCCTCTCACGTAGCGGCCTCTTTGTTTCCCCAATATATATTGTATCTTGGTTGTTTTTCTTGCATGATGCGCAAGGAATCGCATAAACCACATTTTTTCTCTTTAGATCTTCAGTCTTGCCTTTGTTGTTTGTGAGTGTGTTAAGCGGCTTTAATATCGAGTAGGCAACATCTACGCCTGACCTTTTTAGATGCTGTCTAATGTTTTCAGACAATATAGGGATGTAAGGTATTGATCCTCTAATTTTTGGTTTGTCTGATGTGGAAGCAACAAGTTCATTCTTTACATCTTGCCTTTTTGCAATTCTTATGTTTTCACGTATCATGTCAATGGGGTACCCATTCTCCTGGAAATCCCTCTCTATATTACTAATGTTTTCAGTCAGAAAATGTTCATCAGACAACATGACTACTCTGTTTGTCTCATTGATAATTAAGTTGTTCTTTTGGTGACTGGGATGATGCGAGAAGTAATTGATAGTGCGGGAAGATTTTTGGGGCTTTTTGTATATGTTGGTTATAAGACTGCCATCTTCCTTTCTGTGTATCTGCATATCTAAAAAATTAATAGTGTTGTTGTGTTCAGTCTCAATTGTATATTTGATATTCGGATGTAGTCCATTGAGGTCCTGAAGAAGGGCAGATGTTTTTCTTTTGTCTATCACACACAGACTATCATCAACGTAATATAAGATGAGTTTTGGTTCAAATTTTTGAACGACCTCCAAGTGGATAAAATTGATCAATAGGTCCGCTATTATTGGCGAGGAGGTACCCCCTATTGGAACACCTGATTTCTGGGTGTAATATTCACCATCTAGCTCAAAGATGTTTGTATTCATGCATAAGTCAAAGAATTTTTCAAACTGTTGTAGATTCATCCCAGTATACTGTTGTAGTTCAGGCCATTTTTTATGGATAATCTTTTTTATAATCTCTAACGGTAACGACGGAAATAAATCCACGATATCACACGAAATTAAAATTTCGTTCTGTTCTAGTTTCAGATGTTTTATTCTTTCTATAGCTTCTTTTGAGTTTTTAATTCTATTATCATTGTGGGCTATCGGTTTGAGAAAATTTGCCAGAAATTTATTGATATGGATGTTCGGGGTGTCATATGCAGTAATGATGCACCTGAGAGGGCATGTCGGCTTGTGAGTTTTTGCCACAAAATACATATGTCCAGGTTGGGAGTGTTTGCACTTTAAGTGTTGGAACTGTTCTTTGTTTATGATGTCTTGATCATGTAGTTCTTGTAAGTGTTTTGTGATGTCTCTCTCTGCCTTCCCTATTGGGTTCTTAGCTGTGCATTTTTGATATTTTTGTGTATCTGATATTATGTTCTGCGTTTTCCTTTTGTATTCTTCCCGATGCATAACCACAGTAGTGTTTCCTTTGTCCGAGTTCAGAAACACTAATTGGCCTTCATTGTCCTTCTTAAACTTGATTGCCCTTTTTATGTCTGCCCTGATAATATTCTCAATTTTCCTGTAGATGTTTTGTGAGTCGTTACGATTGAGATGATTTGTGATAGTCGTAATTATTTTATTTCTACATCTAATCTTCTCATTGTTGTTATTTATGTGTTTTAGGTTGGATTCTACACTCTTGATTAATGCTAGTATATTATTGCTGTTGTTGTTAGTTGTGAAGGCAAATTTGGGGCCTAGTGCCAGGGCTCTAATTACCTCATGTGGTATGTCTACAGTTGTTAAGTTTTCAACAAATTTTTCTTGCGTGTGTATATATTGTTGTAATATTTTGTCTCTCAACTTTTTCAATTTTTGGTTTGACCTATATATTACACCCAGAAATCAGGTGTTCCAATAGGGGGTACCTCCTCGCCAATAATAGCGGACCTATTGATCAATTTTATCCACTTGGAGGTCGTTCAAAAATTTGAACCAAAACTCATCTTATATTACGTTGATGATAGTCTGTGTGTGATAGACAAAAGAAAAACATCTGCCCTTCTTCAGGACCTCAATGGACTACATCCGAATATCAAATATACAATTGAGACTGAACACAACAACACTATTAATTTTTTAGATCTGCAGATACACAGAAAGGAAGATGGCAGTCTTATAACCAACATATACAAAAAGCCCCAAAAATCTTCCCGCACTATCAATTACTTCTCGCATCATCCCAGTCACCAAAAGAACAACTTAATTATCAATGAGACAAACAGAGTAGTCATGTTGTCTGATGAACATTTTCTGACTGAAAACATTAGTAATATAGAGAGGGATTTCCAGGAGAATGGGTACCCCATTGACATGATACGTGAAAACATAAGAATTGCAAAAAGGCAAGATGTAAAGAATGAACTTGTTGCTTCCACATCCGACAAACCAAAAATTAGAGGATCAATACCTTACATCCCTATATTGTCTGAAAACATTAGACAGCATCTAAAAAGGTCAGGCGTAGATGTTGCCTACTCGATATTAAAGCCGCTTAACACACTCACAAACAACAAAGGCAAGACTGAAGATCTAAAGAGAAAAAATGTGGTGTATGCGATTCCTTGCGCATCATGCAAGAAAAACAACCAAGATACAATATATATTGGGGAAACAAAGAGGCCGCTACGTGAGAGGCTAAAGGAACACCATAACTCGTGCGCAAAACAAGATCCGAAAACAGCGTTGTCCCAACATTCCATCGAGGAACATCATGAATTCAACCTGGAAGGAGTCAAGATACTACACACAGAGGAGGATGTTTTCAGGAGACGGTTCAGTGAATCATTCTTCATCAGTGTCTACGAAAACCACACCATCAATCATAAAACAGAAACTGAGAGATCATCGTTAGTATATGGGAATGTGATAGGAAAAATTAAAAAAGACTTTTACAAAATTGAACAATTTGATTAGCTTTTTATTGACTGCTTGTGAATAGATGGGGCAATTCTCATGTATGTGTATATTTTTTTAATTTTTTTAATTTTTTTTTTTTAATTGGCAAATTGAGTAATACTTATTCTTCCTTTTTGAAAAATGCGCCAAAACTATGTTACCAACGCAATGAATATGGGCAAAAGAAATAATGATTACTTAAAAAATAATACAAATAATTGTTAGATTAATTAACATCATTTCAGTGTGCAATAAATTTGTTAAAATGAAAATGAAAAATAATTTTTCCAAAACTTTTAATTATTTTAAAACTTTAGGTGCCAGAGTTGGCAGTCATGTTTCACCTATACTATGTCAATTGGAAAAATTAAAAATAGAAAATCTTGAAAAATTGAAAAGAATTGGTTGTGCTAATTGATAAAAATTATTTATATAAAACTTAATTATATGTAAAAAAATTCGCCACAGGCATATAAGCAGTTGGATGGACATGTACGTAAATATATACTGTTAATTAATTTAGATAAATTAACCAAATCTAATTAAATTTGAAATTCATGACGTGGGAAATTAACCCTAAAAATAAGACAAAAAAATTTTAACTAAAAAACTAAGATTGTAAACTAACAGTATAATATATTTTTATAAAAAAATTGTTACAGAAATTCAATCGAGCAAACGTCCATTTGGTTTTTTAAAAAAACGTATATAATTGTATATGTTGTACTTAACAAAACATCATAGCCCCATATGTGAAGGTATATATATAATTATAGATAAAAAAAAAAAAAAAAAAAAATTATTTTAAGAACTCATAATAAGCCAGCCTAGTAAAAATACT
>JAKCPI010000647.1:0-15816 GCA_023213315.1 Euborellia annulipes
AAAAAAAGACATATTTCGTAGCTACCTCGTGGGGGTTAGAAGTATTGACATTGTTATTCAAATGGAAGTGGAGTCAGATAACAGACAAACACTTCGCGGATGGATGCAAGTCATTGTGTGAATATAACTCGGAATGTCTGACCACTTAACGTTCATATGATATTTATAATATATCCGCTTGATTTGAAAATAACTATGATTAAATATATTAGAACAGGAGAAGACAGCGGCAATTTTAAACAAGATTTTGTGAGTTTTTATTAGTAGAGGCCTTCTTCCTTCTGTTCTTCATATTTATAATTATTATATATATTTTTGCTTTCATTATGAGAACATCCAATCTGACAATTCAAAGGACTTCCTTCTGGCTGAAGATAGGCCTTATGTTGATGAAAAAGTCAATTGAGAAATGTATATTAAATAAACTAACAAACACTAGCTGAATCTCTCATTATTTAAATCTTTAAACAATGTGCCTTTTTTTAATTCTTATTTATTTTAAGATTTCTCTCGGCATCTGAGTCCCATTTTCTAAATTAAGTGATAACCAATATAATTTGGAAGCGAATTCCGGACTCATAGTTTAGTGCCAAGGCTTAGGGGGTTCTGTTGTTTAAATAAAAAAAAAAACATGTATATCAATCAAAAATTTCGACATCTGAATTTTTTTGGACATTGATCGTAATCCTTTCTCTCACTATATATTTCATATAAAGGGTAAGAGAAAGTAATATATTTTTTATTAAATAGGTGAAATTAATGGAGGAGGCGATTAGCAGAAGGGATAAAGCTATAATCCTGAGGTGAAGACTACTCAGGTTCAAATCCACCTGATGGCAAAAAAATTATCCTAACTCTATTTAGAGATGTCTCCACCTTTTTTTTAGAGGAATGAAACGGGAATCCACCACGAGTATTATTCCCATGAAAGTTACCCTTCAGAGTAGCCACAACGTGCCAAGTCTGAAACTAATGACTGATGAGATAGAAATTCCTGTACCTTAGCAAGGACATTTAGTCCGGCCTCATGTCCTAGGTGTAAGATCCGCTTGCCGCAATGAATGACAAGGAATAAAATTATATTGGAGTATTAGGAAAGAATGGCGTCCGATCGTTTCAAGAACGATCTAACTACGAAAGTCAACTTGATGTTTACGACTAAGAAGAAGAATGTTTTGGGTACCAATTAATTTGAATAAAAAAGACAACTTTTGTAATTTATCTAAGATTTTAACTTTCATAAGTAATTATTTCATACTTTCAAGTTAAAGCAATGTTTTGTTAAGTTTGTGAAAATATTTATTAGTATAACAAAGAAAAACAAACTAGATTACATATTCAGAAGCCTCCCAAGAGAGGTTCTTCGTGAACGGGCACCGCCCCGGAAATTGTCAACTTTATATTAAAATTTATATACTGTAGTTAAACAAATTAAAATAAATAAATACGAATAAAATTTTCTAGACTACTGTATAACTGGTATATGCAAGAAATGGAGACTTTTAGTTTGAGTTATTCAATATAGGCTATGATAAAAATTTTTTTTAAATTTTTTTATCAAACAAGAATAGAGCGAGGGTCGGTCATAAATCATATTTATTCTATATTTTATTTTTTTATGGTTATTAGCATATTATGAGAACCATTTAGGTTATTGTGTTGGCAGCCCTTGTCTCAATACACTACAAAAAGAAAATCGATGAATATGTTTGTTTTAAAAATGTCTCCCTAGAGATTTCTTGTTCTTGTTAAATATGCATTATATATAAAGACAGAGAGAGTATATTTCGCTAGTTAAAGACCTCTAATTATTTCAAGGGAGCATTAATATTTTGTATTAGCAATCGTTGAGAATTATCCAGCTAATGGCGTTTGTTTGAAGGTCGAATGTCCAATGTTTTTACTAGTATGTTATTAGACAGGTATTTATTTACGTAAAGTCTCGGTGACATTTCTAGTTCACTAAAAGGGAAGAAAGCCCAATGGAAACTATTTGCAAAGTCTCTAAAGTCGCTAAAGAACTCCAAGTGAATCTGCTTTTGCGAGTAATGGATAAGTTCAATAGATGCAAAATATTCCCTCTTGTTAGTGGAGGCATTAATGAAACCACTTGGGATAAGGATAAGAGAATTAGAGCGATTAGATTAATGGGTGCATTTTCAAACATGAAAGCCTTCTTCGGTTTATATACATCAATTAATGAATCTACGTATTTTTAATGATAAAATATTTTAATGAAGTTTTTGAAGGAATTAAATAATATATATTTTTTGAGAATTTGTTTTTTTTTTTTTTTTAATAAATTAAGTACTTGTATTTCGGTTATGGCCAAGAATTTGATTGGAATTTTTGCCACCTTAGGGATACGTAAATTAGTAATTATAATGAAGGAATGGAGATACTCGTCAAATTGGGATATGCCCCCTGATATCTCTAACCCTTCATTATAATCACTAAGAGTTTTTTTTTATTTAATCCGCAAGGGGAAGTTTCGGTTCCGTGTTTGAATCATCTTCAAAGCTGCCGAAAAGATATTGTGAAAGTGTCATAATGGATTTATATTTATACATTAGTGAAGCAAACTCTTATATAATACATATATACACATTGGATGGCCAGGTACATAAACGATCATTTATGAATGTACTAAATATAATAAATATATAATAGTTTGGTTCAATAATGTATAAAATCCACTATGACACTTTCACAATAACTTTTCACCAGCCCTGAAGATAGTTCAAATGCGGAACCGAAACGTTAGCCGTGTGGATTATAAATAAAGAAAAAATCTTTGTTAGCTGCATCTCTCATTTTTTAACCTCTTATTAATATAACATTATATTACATCACAGTCACAACTACAATTTTTGTTGGGTGGTATGTTTATCAAAATGACCAACTCTATGGATTTTTTGATTTATTCCTCCAGAGTTCTTCTATTGTAGAAACCGAACGTTAATTATAAAATTCGTAGCTATTTTGGTTGTAACCCTTGTAGAATCAACAAAAAAAAAAAAAAAAAAAAAAAAAAAAAACTAAGTTTATGCAACTCCATGCTATTATATTTATTGACGATAACCTGTTATAAATTTTTCTATCGGTAACCTTTATCAAAATTTTTTGTTGCACGGAATTATTTAATAAAATACACAATTAAAAAAAATAGGAAAGAATTTAATTCAAAGTGGCGCTCTCATTGTGGATTTTCTTGACATTAGACATTTTAATAGTAAATAAACATGAAAGATAATAATATATGAAATAAAAAATGTTTGAAAATAAAGAATAAAAAAAAAAAAAATACAAAGAGAGCCTAGTCATAAAATTTCAGAGTATGTTATGATAATGACGTAACTCGTAGAGCGCCAAAATATACAACTGTCAAATAAATGGGAGATTTTAAAAGTGTTTATTTCTCAAAATTTAAGGAAAAAAATGGCCACATTTTGATACGAACTTAAAAAAAGTTCAGGCCGTAATTTTTATGCGTATAGACAGAGGGGCAGACAGACGGACACCGGAATCTCTGCATAAGCTCTCTCCCTTAGTACTATGTACAGTGAGAGCTAAAAAATAAAATTTTTTTATTACTATAGTTACTTTTTAATTGAACTAAGAAAATAGCTTATAATTAGTCAAATATTTGGAGAATTTTTTTTCCTATTTTTAAAAATCTATTATTTGCTTTTAGACCTGTCAAATATTGTCTGATCAAAGATATTGATACTCATGTCATTCATACTTTGACAGAAAGTCAATTTTATTTCATCATTATAATAATTGAGAGTAGAATGATGTTGAAATTAAAAATGAATTTAGGAAATATGGTATTTTAGGTAGTTTTTGCATATTTATACGACATGAAATGTTTCAAGAAGAAAAGGAAAATAATTTGGCCAACTAGCTTCTCCTCCCCCTCCTCCATCTACATGCCTTTGGTTATATTTATTTGCATTGGCTCAATTTTGACATACAAAATCTTATATTTGAAAAATTATTTCAACCAATTTTGTAACTAGACAGTCTCAAAAAACTAAGTGAACACAAATGCTTTTATGTATAGAAAAAATTTGAAATTATAACATATGATAGAATTAAAATTTGATTATTTTAATTTTAAATTGAAATATTGCGTGCTCACACTATTAATATTATTTTTTGTTTATACGATGCGGGACCGCCGCATAATGCGCGCTTCGAGGGCACGATGGATAAATAGGGGTAGCTCAACGCTTGTTTCAAAGATGGTTGTTGAATCCACGTCAATACTCCCTATTCCAAATAATATCAACTTTGAAAATTACTTTATTACTAGTAATAATAATAAATAAATAATAATAATAATAAATTTATTTCTGTATTTTGAGCTTTCGCTCTTTACAGGGATCTGAGTATAATCCTTTATACATTTTCGAGACTCTGGACACCGAATGATAACAGATATATAAAAATAAATACCAACAAAAATTTTCAGAAAAAAAAAATAGAAAAAAAAATGTAACAAACGAAAATAAACAATAACAAATATATAAAAATAAATAATCCAAAATATTAGATACACCGGGCATAAATACATATCGCCAGGCAATAACGAAGCGACCGGCCGTCCCCTATCGAATGCACATGTTCACTCGCTCAAAGCGAAGGCTCTTAAGCGCATAGCTCCATCGATGAAGAAGTACAGGCCGTTCGCGGTGTTCACGTCCGAAGGAGACAGTAGGTTCCTAATCATTAATACATCCTCCGCTTCACTATCCTTCTCCAGTTGGGAACCCTCGCTCACCATGCCAGAAATATACCTTCTTCTAATGGGTTCGTATATTGGGCAGTGTATCAATATGTGACTTAAATCTTCTTTTTCTTCCCTGTTGCAGATGCTACATAGTGAGGTTGGGTCAATCTTGTGGAAAGAGCCGCTTACAAAAAAATTTATATATTTGGTGCTGGATGTTCTGGCTTGAAAGAGAACCCTTTGCTTTTTTCTAGGGATTTCGAGACCCAGAATGAGGCTGTGATTTCTATTTAACTGCTTATATAGAGGGCAGTAGGTCGAAGTATTTACCCTTTCAAAGTCCTCGTAAAAATATTGTTTTTGGAAATTGTTTATCAGGATATCCATATTTTCTTTAATATTTGCACAGTCTTGAGTCTGCCACATATCACCCTCGTTGATCACATGGAAATAATTCTTCATTTGGATGGCCCAATTATATTTAATTTTTGAATTCTCCACGTCGCACATAGGAGTATTTGAAGTAAAAACCCGATCAAAATAGAAAAACTCAAAATTGATGCTTCTTTATCTACTATAACCGGTATATTGGAATCAAGGACGATCCAGAGGTGTTTCTCGGGAGGGGGGGTAACCTGGTGTGACTGGTCGCACAACACAATTTTTTCTTAATTTCGGAAAATTTTAAGGCGCATTCTGGCCAATTATTTATTATTTTCCTTATATAAGAATATAAATACGCGTACAAATAAAATTTTTAAGTATTAATTTTTAAAATTTTACATTAAAAATAAAATTTTTTTCGAAAAAAAGTATTTTTTTTTTTTCAAATCTCGTGGAGGGGGGTTATTACCCCCTTTACACCCCCAACCCTTCCGGTTCGGCTACCTGGTCATAACATCACTCGGAACCCAGTCATTGTTTCAACTGCTTGTCTTGGTTCTAGGCGCTCTCATTTTCGTTAGTCAGTTTTTTGTGCAAAATGTCTTCATGTGGTGGTCAACAGAAAAAAAACGACTTGAATGTGGAAATTGAAGGTATGCTCTCTATATTACAGTATATTTGATTCAGTTTAAACGTAATTATCACTGTTTCTTATAAATATCAAAAGTCGCTTTTTTGTACGTTTTTTTTTTAAGAAAATTTCAGACAAATTAGTGTTTTTGTTTATGTGTCGCGGCTTGTCGCCTCAAACTTTTTATCTGGGCATAAAGTTTAGTCCTTTAGGATGTAGAAACAAGAAAAATATATCCCCCATCTCACCCTATATTTTCTTATAGTATTTTTACGTGAACGAGGGACTCCGTTCTTCGGGAGGACATGAAGGTAGTTGAATGAGTCTTTCTTCCATCAAATTCATTTTTTCTTCTATTTTTTTTTCCTTTGAACTCTTTCAAAATATCATAGAACTCCATTCTGGTAATTTTTTAACTCTTCCCAAAGGTCTATAACAAAAGAAAACTAAAATTATACTAAATCGATTTAATGAATTTCTGTTCCCTCGTTCACTTTAAAGTCTAATAAAAAAATATGGGGTGAGTCGGGGTGAAATGTTTTTCTTGTTTCTACATCCTAATAGACTAAACTTTATGCCCATATAAAAAGTTTGAGGCGACAAGCCGCGACACATAAACAAAAACACTAATTTGTCTGAAATTTTCTTTAAAAAATGTTCAAAAAAAGCGACTTTTGATATTTATAAAAAACAGTGATAATTACGTTCAAACTTAATCAAATATACTGTAATATAGAGAGCTTACCTTCAATTTCCACATTCAAGTCGTTTTTTTTTTCTGTTGACCGCCGCATGAAGACATTTTGCACAAAAAACTGAGTAACGAAAATGAGAGCGCCTAAAAACAAGACAAGCAGTTAAAACAATGATTGAGTTCCGACTGACATTGTGACCAGATAGCCGAACCAGAAGGGTCGGGGGGGCTGGATTCCAATAAGCCGGTTATAGTAGATGAAGAAACATCCATTTTGGGTAGCATTAGGTAAACTTTGAGTTTTTCTATTTTGATCGGGTTTTTACGTCAAATACCCCTATGTGCGTCGCTCAGTTCAAACA
This sequence comes from Euborellia annulipes, assembly GCA_023213315.1. Lineage (NCBI taxonomy): Eukaryota > Metazoa > Arthropoda > Insecta > Dermaptera > Anisolabididae > Euborellia > Euborellia annulipes. Next base: position 6,807 of record JAKCPI010000647.1, read on the forward strand.
ATCTCTCGTAGCATCTGCGGGGAAGTCTTTCTGGGCTCATAGTTAAAAAGCTTATTCAACCACATCAGGGCTCTCCCAAAGACTCGTGCCGAAACTCTTGGCAGAAGGAACTCGGAGCGAACAACATATCCCGGCGTTGATTTGTTAAGTAGAAAGAGGGACTTAAAGAATTGCATCTGGGTAAGTTCGATTATGTCGCCGTATTCCAGAGCCCAGATCTCAGCCGCGTAGAGCAGCACGCTCAGGATCACCGATTCATAAATTCGGAGAGTTGCCTGATAGTTGCGCATCCTAGATTTCACCATTACACTTCGTATACGAGCCATCGCAATATTAGCTTTGCTGACCATCCGTTTTGCCGCCTTCAGAAAGAGGCCCGAAGAGCTGAATACAATCCCCAAGTAAGTGTATTCATTGACGATTTCCAGAGCCTGCTTCTTGTACACGAATTTAAGCTCTTTTTCATATCTACCGCCCCTTCTGAACACCATAATTTTAGACTTTTTTGAGTTCACCTCCAAGAGATTTTCATCGCAGTACAATTCCAGTCCCTCTAACAGTTTTTGAAGCCCTATTGGTGTATCACTCATCAGAACCAAGTCATCCGCGTACATGAGAGTGGTTAAATTGTTATGCGCATCCAACGGTATTCCCTGCCCAATATTCGCGAGAGACTCCGGCAAATCAGCCGTGAAGAGGTTATACAGGAGAGGACTTAGAGAGTCCCCCTGTAGGACCCCCTGCTTGATGCTTATATATTCCGAACAGTTGCCGTTAATCCTTATCCGGGCCTTGGCATTGTTGTATAAATTTTTTATGAGGCGTATTAGTTTTTCACTGAGTCCCATCTGGTGCAGTTTTTCCCACAATAGCTCGTGTCTTATTGAGTCGAAGGCCCTCCTAAAGTCAATGAATGCGGCGTACACCTTGCGCCCTCTGAGTCTCAGATGTGAGCCGATGATGGCAGACAGAGTGAACAGATTGTCCGTGCAACCACGCCCCCTCCGAAAACCCGACTGACACTCCGGCAATCTGTCCTCTTCCTCCGCCCAGGCCGAGATCCGTTGCGTTAAAATGTAAGTAAATATTTTAGCTATGGTGTTCATTAGTGAGATTCCCCTATAGTTGTCTGGCTTCTTAGGGTCCCCCTTCTTATGTAACAAAATTATTTGGAACTCCCCTGGTAGGAACACACAATTGGGCCAAGCCTCGGACCAGGCTTGGACCAATCGTGCCGAGCATTGGGCGAGGTTTGGCGCAAGCCTTGGCTAACCATTGGGCGAGGCTTGGTTCAAGCCTTGGAATGATAACAATGTACCCAGCCTTGGGAATCAAAAAAACCAAGGTTGGCCCAAGCCTCGAGAATCAAAAAAACCAAGGTTGGCCCAAGCCTTGGAAAACAAAAAATGGATGGTCGATCCAAGCCTCGAGGAAAAAAAAAGTTGTTTCTCGAGAGATTTGAACTCGAGCTTTTTGGTTTTGTTTGTCATTTGTCAATGCCTTTACGCTCTCGTACACAGTTGTTATATTGATATGACTCTCTTTTAAGCTATTTGATTTGCCTTTTATTTTAGCTAAATAAACTTTATCAAACAATCACCAGATTTAAAACATATATTACTGTTTTTTTCAATTAATAGTACTTGATTTAATTTAATTTTTTTTTTTTTTAATTACATGATGGGTCAATTAAGCATTGGGCCAAGCCTGGTCCGAGGCTTGGCCCAATGGTCACTACCCAAGGCTCGGTTTAATAATATATTACCATTGGGCCAAGCCTCGGTCCAGGCTTGGTCCATTCGTCTTCCCAAGGCTCGGTTTAATACTATTGGGCCAAGCCTGGTCCGAGGCTTGATCCAAGGCTTGGCCCAATGGTATTATATTATTAAACCGAGCCTTGGGAAGACGATTGGACCAAGCCTGGACCGAGGCTTGGCCCAATGGTATTATATTATTAAACCGAGCCTTGGGTAGTGACCATTGGGCCAAGCCTCGGACCAGGCTTGGTCCATTCGTCTTCCCAAGGCTCGGTTTAATAATAAAATACCATTGGGCCAAGCCTTGGATCAAGCCTCGGACCAGGCTTGGCCCAATAGTATTAAACCGAGCCTTGGGAAGACGAATGGACCAAGCCTCGGACCAGGCTTGGCCCAATGGTCACTACTCAAGGCTCGGCAAATGACAACTGGCCCAAGGTTCGGCCAATTGTCAGCATTGGCAATTCCTACCAGGGTCCGACCAGATTCTTGGGATATTCTCTGTTTCAAAGATCTTATTGTATAGCTTCAAGAGAAAGATCTTGCCTCTTGCATCCAGGTTCTTTAGGAACTCGTTGGGAACTCCGTCAGGGCCAGGAGCCTTTCCAGTTTTACAGTTCCTCAATGCTGATTCCAGCTCCCCCAGGCCGATCGCCCCGTCCAAGGTGGGGTGTCCAACTCCACATCTTGTCATGCTAGGAATATGGTTCTTAGGTGTAAAAACTTCGCTGAAATGACGGTACCAAATGTCCATTCCGATTGGGTTGTTTGCTGTTTGACCTCTAGACAATTTTCTAAATACATCCCAAAACTCCTTCGGGTTTTTTATGTTGGATATTTTTTCTGTGATCAATGTAAAATACCTCTTCTTGCTTGCTTCTATTGTTTCCTTGTATAGTTTTTTTCGATTTCAGGTAGTCAGAGACTTGGGGTTCTTTAAAGAGAGCCTTCTTGCAGCATTTATATTTTAACCTCATTTCCCTCTTTTTCTTATAGCACTCAGCATTAAACCATTTATTCCTACTAGGCCTATCATTTGTTGTTAGAATACTCCTCTTTAGGTTCAGCTCGTACGCCGTCTTCCTCAAAGCATCAACCAGATATTGATAAATTTCTTCCTCCTCCAGTGTATAGGTAACCGACATATCCAGCCTCACGCTCAAACTAGCCTGAAACACATGGTGTAACTCTGGTTTCCATATCAGCCTCTCGGTCCTTCTCTCCGTACCTCTAACTGGGTCCATGTTGAGTGCCTCATCCGTAAGTAGCGTAACCACGTATGGGAAATGATCTGAGTCTAGTACTGAGTCCATTATATGGGAATCCTTGATTATTTCTGCTAAAGATAAATCTGCCCATACCAAGTCGACGACCGATTTTCCACAACCACCTATGAACGTAGGCCCTGCAGGGGAGTCGCTCCTTGATCTACCGTTCAAGACCAAAAAACCGTTATCTTCCATAAACTCTGTCAGTCTTCTCCCTCTAGAGTTGGTAGTCTCGTCGGTCGTTGTCCTCCCCGAATGCAAAGTGGATCGGCTCATTATGTCATCATCTAATTGATTCAAAAACCCTATTCTTGAATTAAAATCACCTGCAAGCAAGATGTATTCCGAATTTACGGTCTCCATCATGGTATCCCGCAATAATTGCAAACACTGTTGAATATCCAGCATAGGAGGGAAATATATAGAGCCCAAAGTGAGCGAGATATCCTTCATTTTGATTTTAACGATAATCCATAGGCAATATTGGGCCAACACTTCGAATTCGTATTGTTTTCTAATTAGCATCATGAGACCCCCGCTAGCTCTCCCCCTGGACTTTTCCTTTATGCCGGGTTCAAAAATAACATTAAAGTTCTTACTCCAATCTTCGTTGATGTCAGGTTGTAGCGTTAGCCATGTTTCATTCAAACAAATAGCATCGTGATCGCTCATTTCAGAGTTGCACAGATCCTTGAAATTACTATAGCCATAACAGTTCCACGATGTTATTTTAAATTCGGAGCCAGCCTTGGGCTTGTTAACCTGTTCTCTGTCGTTGTCTCTTACTCGATGTCCGCCAAGTCGTTTTTTGGAGTCTCGTCCTCCACCCTCCTTAACTCGCTTCTGCCGTCTATAATAGCCAGTTCATATAAGAATCCCGAAATGTTTATTTTATCCCTTACTATGAATGCCTTATTACCTTTTCCTCTCTCCTCCCTGCATATTCTAAGGAGCCTTCTCTTTTTTTCCCTAATTGCCGGGGGGCAAATCTGCTTCGATGTATACATTCGTCCCCTTCAACCTTCCTCTATTTTTAATAATTTCCTGCTTATCAATATCACATGAGAATTTTGTTAAAATGATTCTTCCCCTTCCTTCGGTTCTTGGGCCTATTCTTCTTGCTTCGACTATAGGAGGGCATTCCATCTTCATCTCGTTCCTAATCATGTCCATCACCTTCCTCTTCGTCTCGCCCCTCTCCTCTCTTTCTGTCTCCTCGATTCCTTTAACAATCATATTCCTCTTTCTATCCTCTCTCTCCCTGGTGAGAACACTTTTTCTAAGGGTATCTATCTCTTTCCTTAGCTCCGCCACCTCCCTCTCAAGTGATGAAACCTTCTTCGCTTCCTCTCTTCTCTCCTCATCCATCCTAGAGAGCTTCCCTTCCAGTTGCTCAAATTTAATTCTCGCTTCACTTCTCGCCTCCTGAACCTCTTCAAGAATTCTCAGAAGTAGACCGTTCCCTTCCTCTGGTTCATCCCTGGGTCTCTTGGGGGTTGGTGCTCATCTAAGGGATCCTGTATGCTTGCGTCCATCCTTTTAAACATTTCGGGCAGTTTCGCAAATTTAGATTTCTCTCCTGATTCTCTCGTCCCCGTGTCCCTGCAGGTGCTCTTGCTTTTAGTAAATGATGTTTTAGTGATGTCACTTGGCATTTCTATTCAGATTTTGATCAAGGAGTAAGCTGGTTGTAAGGTGATATATGTTGTACTTGGCCTAGCAGAGTGAAAAAAGCGACAAGCAGTAAACGAAAAGAACAAAGACTCATAGATGTGCAAGCCAATATACAAAGAAAGTACAAAACAATACAAAACAGATCAAATAACAAATAGAAAGAGAAGTATAATTAATTAATCAAAAACAGTTTATAATAAATTTAGTCCAAAATCAATTATCATTATTTATAGTATAAGAAGCCTCGCTCCTCAGGGGCTTCATTCCCTCGTTGGTTGGAAGTGCACCTTGTCCAGGACCAGCAACTCGAAGAATTACCCCGTGCTCACCCTTAAACTTAGCAAAAACTTTTTCTGCCTTTTTTTTTTTTTTTTTTTTTTTTTTTTTCCTTTCAGTTTCCCTTCTTCAAAGCAAATTTTTCTCTCATTTTCCCTTTTTTTCTATTTCACTCTATATATTTTACTTCCATCTTTCATTCATCTATCTATTCATTTTCTTTTCCCTCTTTTTTAATAATATTGTCTCCCACCCCCTCCACCACAGCTGGAGTTAAGCTAATATAACAGACAAATATTTATTTATAAATTATAAATTTTTTTTTTTTTCTTTTTAATTTTTCTAATTTTTCTTTTTCTTTTCCTCTCCTTCCTCTCCTATGTTAACTAATAATTCAACAGATTTGAAAACTGAGAAAGGATTGGGGGGGGGGAAGAAGCGGGGAGTACCTTCACACGAGTGCGCCCGTTCACCGTGACTCACAAGACAAAGAAGGGCCTGGACTTTGTTCAGCTCTCACAGCTGATTTTTCAAAATCAGTTCAATAGTAAATATTTTGCTATCAATATTTAAATGTAATAAAATAAATAATTTTAAATATAATAATTCTAAGAAAGCTCGATCGTGCTAGAGAGGCTAATCAGAAAATAAAATCAAACAAATTGCAAAGAGAAAAATGAGCACAAAAGCAATTGAAAAAATCACTACCACGAGGGCATTAACAATGCTGGGGGTGGGACAAACGACTCACGCATCCGTTGTCAACCCAGGAACACGCAGGTATAAGTCTCGCCTCCAAATTCACAAAATAAACCAGGTATAGGCCAGGGAGTAGCGGAGCTCCTCACAAACACGACCACTCACTTTCATACCAATACTCAGCCCCTTATTACTAGTATCGATCCATAATTATTATGTAAATTAAAGGTTCTTTAAGGATGGATTTAAAATTTAAGTTAAATTATGTTTTTCTTTTTTATTAATAAAGTTCACAATAAAGAAAACAAATAGGAAGAAGGAAGTTAGAATGCCGGATGTTTCTTTCTCATTCATTGATTTATTTGAAATCAGCATAATAGAGCATCACTATTGCAAAAATAGAATCAATGCCACTTATGTAATTTTTATTGAATTATATTAATATGAAAAAAAATAGATAAATGTGATAAATTAAGGATATTCATTCATTCATATGTATTGAATTTTTATGAGATACTGCTACTTCCTAGCCTCCGGCCCATACCTCTCGGCATGTTCCGGGTTAACTAGGTCGGAGTCATCCCCATCTTAAAGGCACTTAGGCCACGTCAAATTGGGCCCTTTGTGTCTGAGATTTTCTCACATTTTCCTACCCTAAGAGGAAACTTCGATAATGTTTAATTATTTGCGGCAAACTGGATTCGAACACGAGTTGTGTTGAGACTTCAGATCCGTAATCCGCAGCTTATCCGGTCCACTTGCCTCCTCAGGCTATTTATATATATACCGTTATATATGTGAAAATAGCACTTGTGTGTATTAAATAATCAAATTTTTAAGAAAAATTTTAATCGAAATTACGAACACTTTATTTTTTTAATAATTAATTAAATACATGAAATTTATGTTCTCCCATTTGAAAACTTAAATCGGATAGAGTTTTGGTGGTAAAAATGGCTGGTGAGCTATTGAGTTTTTCTTTTCTGGAAGATAGGCAGCCCAAATGACGCCATCATTAAGATGATTGATACTATAATAGTGTATATGTTGGGTTCAAAGTTATATTAATGCTTGGTATTCGTGCATGTTGATTTTTTTAAACAATGCGACAATATTTAATTAGTGTATAATGTTAATTTTTACTTCGTTAAAAAAAAATCTTTACGTGACGAAGCTGAAACGAACCAAAAATGAACATTTTAATTAAATATTGTTGCATTGTATAAAAATATCTACATTCTTGAACTTCAAACATTCTCCTTTACTTCTCGCGGTCTAGGGTCGTACACCGGACATTATTATAATTATAAAAATTATAGTGCAGAAAATAAAATACTAAATTTTTGTCCGATGCAGGTCACACCCTTTCTTAAGATCAAAAATAGTTAAAAATTACACGTCATTAAAATTGTGTTTGTGCAGAATATTTTAACATTGTTTGCTCTCCAAGTCGATCAAAATATAATAATTATTTTATTTTTTCTGTCTTCTATTTTGAATAAAATAATAACTTTTTCAGGACTTGAAGAAGATATTGATCGCGAGCGAAAACTTTATTTTCTCTATAGCCTATAGCTCTAGCCTACTTGTAGACCTATTTTACTTTCCTTTAAAATGCCAATAGTGATATCCAAGAAAATTATGAAAATAAATATTTGAATAAAAATTGTTGTTTCATTAGATAATTACCATTTATTGAATGACTGTTTTATTACTAGTAATTAATTATTGGAAATGTTTTATAATTAATATTTTCTATTAAGTAACTCCTAAGGGAATTTGCACGCATCATCATAATTGGAATATTCCAAAATAAACATAAATACGAACGATGAATAAAAAATTTTGCTAGCCATAATTTTTCCATTAAAAATTAACTATTTATTGACAATCATAAAACATCAATTTTGAGTTTAGTAAATGAAGATTAATCTCGTTTATTTAAATGATGGGAATTTAAAAAAATGTAGAATTTTAAATATTTTTTTGTTTTCTTGATTGTTGGAAATACATAAGAATTAAATTAGGAACTTTATTCTAAATTTGTTGATTGATAGGTAATCAATTTTTGTTAAACTTGAAATTTTTTCAATTCGTTATTCCTGTCTGATTGGGACCTATAATATGACTATTCAAATTTTATATTGTTCATTAAACGAGATTTGTTTGTTTAATAATTAATGGATAATGATTTGATTTAAAATATTAAAACAATTGTTAATTTATTAATTGTCACTCAGCTTAAAATAATTGCCAGATTTTATTAATGAATAATGGAAATGAAAAGGATGAATAGGCCTATAAATTATATTAAATGTATAATATAAATAATAGGAAATATTGTCAAGTTTAATGAGAATTCATTTTGATCGAAATCTATAGCAATTTTTTTTTTTTTTAATTATCTAAATAAATAAAAATTTTAAATTATATAATCAACTATTTATTAATTTAATTTAAGGGAAAAATGTAGGTACCGCAGAGAGTGGCACCACGGATCTGCCGATGTGTACTCAGCATGCTACTACTAGACCAGTTTTTTGTTTTCATTGGATTATATATAATTTTTTTGTCAATTGTGCAAGTAACATTAAATATAAATTTTTTTAGGACATATTTCATAAAAAATACTATTAATTATAGCATTTGAAACAATATTCCGTCCTTAACTCAATTTTTAATTTTTTGGCGCTTGACACACTAATGCATAACAGGGTCCATATAGTAATTCACATCTAGAAATCTAACGTCCAATTTGGGGTTTTCCTACATGAACAAGTAATTTGTAAAACCCGTTGGAGAAGATTTCATTGAACAGGCAAGAATGTTACATGAAAGGGATTTCAAGAGAGAACAATGAAATTAATTAATTAAAGTTAACAATATCAAAAGTTAGCTTAACTTTTTAATTTTCGGTGTCATGAGATAAAAAATTAAAATTATGTGAATAACGAAAATTCTTCAAACCCCTCATCCGAATTATCGCTTTTCTACTGTTCCGAATGTTCATTTGAAGAGTACTAACTACGCCATTGACTCATGAATAATCAATTAAAATTCATTGTTAGACTCCAATTTTATAATCTTTGAAAATATTCATATACGATATATTTTAAATTAACGAATAAAAATAAAAATAACGAATTAATGAAGTCGTATAAAAAAAAATAACTACTAATAATTGAAGGCTATTTATTAGGGAAAATTATTTTTTCAATTCAGCAAATTAGGCAATCAAGAACAAAATATAAATCACTGGTTAAAAAAAAAAAAATCGGATTGATATGTTATAATGAATGACAAGCACACTTTTTATTTTGATTGACGTTCAAAAAA